>JBBCBC010000032.1:11949084-12232953 GCA_037126765.1 Stenogyne calaminthoides
AAAAATATCCTCTAGTTTCCTTAGGATATCCCAAAAAGTAACCCTTTTTACCTTTTGACTCCAACTTTTCAGTGAGCATCTTCTTCACAAATGCTGGGCAACCCCACGTTTTCATGTGAGTGAAGTTTGGCTTCTTGCCATGCCATAGCTCGTATGGCGTATGCTAAACTGATTTAGATGAAATCACATTCAGAATGTAGATTGAGTTTTGAAGCGCGTATCCCCATAAGAATGTTGGAAGAGAGGAAAAGCTCATCATGGACCTTACCATGTCTAACAAGGTTCGGTTTCTCCTCTCGGACACATCGTTCATTTGTGGTGTTCCTGGAGGTGTCCATTTTGATTGGATTCCATGCAACTTCAAGTAATCAGTGAATTCATGGCTAAGATATTCTCCTCCTCGATCTGATCGAAGAGTAATAATACTCTTACCAAGATGCTTCTCTACTTCAGCCTTATACTCCTTAAACTTCTCAAAAGACTCGGATTTGTGTTTTATCAAATACACATACCCAAACCTAGAGAAATCAAAGGTTATGAAGTAGTTGAAGTGACCCCTAGCTAGAGTGGGTAGTGGTCCACAGACGTCACTGTGGATCAATTCTAGAACTTCTTTTACGAACCCCTTTCCCAGAAAAGGGTTTGTTGATCATCTTGCCTTTGAGACAGGATTCGCAATTTCCATAAGACTCAAAGTCGAATGGGGTTAAGTAGTCCAACTTTCTTAACCTTGCAATTCTTTTCTCATTAGCATGACCAAGTCTACAATGCCACAAGTAAGTCGGGTTTTCATGATTACTAAGTTTGAGTCGTTTGTTTTGTATATTAAGAATATTATGTCCACAATGCACCAAATATAAACCATTAGATTAAGGATCATTTCCATACACATCACCATTAAGCGAAAAATAACAATTATTATTGCAAAATGGAAGGAAAAACCTTCAATATCCAATATTGGAATAGAAATAATGTTGCGGGTAATAGAAGGAATAAAATAACAATTATTCAGTTCAAGTCTAAAACCAGAGGGTAAATCTAAAGCATAAACGCCAACACGTTCAGCAGCAACTCTTGCTCCATTCCCAGCATGTAGGGTGACTTCACTCGACCTAACTGCCCTGCTATGTTTGAGACCCTGCACATTAGTACAAATGTGTGAGCCACAACCAGTATCCAATACCCAGCAGTTAGTATCATTTGTGGACATGTTTATCTCAATAACAAACATACCTGTTCCAGTGGCTGAGATACCTTTTGTCTTCTTTTTAGATGCTAGAACCTTACAGTCCTTCTTCCAATGCCCATTCTTCTTGCAGTGGAGGCATACATCCTTGTCCACCCTATCCTTCTTTTGAATCTCACCTTTGGGCTTAAGGAAGTTTGGCTTAGAGCCTTTCTTTGCCTTGCCCCTTCATTTCTTCTTTCCTTTCGGAGTAGAAAAAGTAGAGGCACTCACCAAGAGCATGGGCTTTTCCTTAGCAGTGGAAGACTAAAAAGTCTTTAGCATGTTATGCAGCTCGGGCATAGTCGATTCTGTCTTATTCATATTAAAGTTTACAACGAAACTCGAGTATGAATCGTGAAGTGACTAAAGAATGGCATAAACAACAACATTGATCCCGAGCTCAATGCCCAACCGATAAAGTTTCTCGATTAGCCCTATCATCTTAAACACATGAGGAGAAAACTTCCCTCCTTCAGACATCCGACAACTAAACAGATCTCTCATCACTTCATAAATCTCTGAATGAGATTCAGAATCAAAGAGATCCTTCAGATGCTTGATCATCTCGAAGGGAAGCATCATCACATGCTTCCTTTGCAACTCGGGATTCATCCCGAGGAGCATAACACACTGAGCCTGGGAAGCATAATCTTGAGCTTCTTTTGAGCTTCGGCGTCAAACGCCTCAGCCCCTTCAGTACCAGCCTCCGGGGTAACAGGAATTGGCGTGTCCAACACGTACTCAATCTTTTCTTGTCTGAGCACCAAACGAACGTTTCGGTGCCAGTCGAGAAAGTTTAGCCCGACAAATTTGTTCGTTTCTAAAATGCTTCTCAATGACAAGTTATTCTTTTCAACAATCCTAGAGAAATAAAATAAAACGGGAATTAAAACACATAATTCTTATGATCAATATTCAGCAATCAAAATAAATATGGCCTTTTAAATTTATTTTGTCTACATTATTTTTGCATACTTAACGACCTCATCGGAAAAGTACGAATATATATCAAATATAAATCATAATGGTCTAGGATCCACATTACTACTATCATAATCCCATCGAGGGCTGATCATTACAGCAGCATAACTGGTAGGTGTCCAAACCAATTGCAATATTACAATTCCTAGTTTGTCAAACCTAGTTCGACTGATGTCACTTACCCTTTATTCCCCGGGAGGGCTAGAGAAACAAAGTTAAGTTGGTTTACAACAATCAAGCGGCGGCATTACATGTCCCTATAAAAGTCTCATTAGATGTAGATCCGAGCAAAAGACGAGGGTCTTTATGTACTCATTGGAATGAAATCTCTGGTTTACTTTTAATTTTGATGGAAGACATCTTATCAAATTAATGAGAAAACCATATTTTAGTGAGAAACATTTTTAAAAGGCGGGGTATTAATTGCTTAATCGAGATCCATCATGATGTCTAAATCATATTTGAGCAATTACGGGCGCCGCCTACCCAAACATGACATATGCGAACTTACAAATATTTAGGCGCCGTCTACCCAAGCATTTAACACGGTCTGACAAATATTGGGCGCCGCCTACCCAAATAGTTATAACGCGGACTGTAAAATGGGTTAACTAATTTAAAATGATTAAACAAGTTAACAGTGGGTTTTAATGAATCCTTTTGAAAACGAGCTTTAAGTCTAATTTAAAGTTTCAGTTTTAAGATTATTAAAATACAATTAATCCAATTTAATTAACCATGGCTCACGGCGACGGCAATTGAGCCGACCCGAGTCGTCATCATCACGCCCAGCGTGCAGGTGATTCATGGTTGTGATCGAATCGGGAAGGGGGCGCGCGCGGAGCCACGACCTTCTTGGTCAAACCTAGTTCGAAACCAGTCTGATTGGAGAAGACGAGCGAAGCAGCGGCACGCCACCACTGAGTTGTTTTGATTTTGGTGGCGTGCCGCCATGGAGACCACCGAGACAGACACGCCGGCCAAGTCCCGATGGAGTCCAGGCGCACTGCCGTGAATGGATACGGCGTCAAGGTGGAGGCGAATCGCGATGGGAAGCAGCGAATCGCGACGGGAGCGGTGCATCGCGATGGAACACGATGAGCCACTCCACGGGCTACCGCACACGTCACGAGGCACGATGCCCAGCGACGCGGCGTAGCACCGCCGGCCGTGGGCTATGAGTTGCAGCGGCGAAAACCTCAATTGGGGTTAACCCTAATATGGGTTGAAGATGAATGGGGATAATACCCAGAAAGTCAAACAAATACAAAGGGGTGCGATAATTCCAATGAACCGTGCCCCATGGTTTTTTTTAAAAAAAATCTACTTAAAATTTAATTTAAAAACCAAAAAGCAATTATATAAAAGAGCCTGAAGCTCTGATACCACTGTTGGAATTTAGAGGCACGTAAACACGTAAAACATGCGCAGCGGAATTAACAGTTCACCAACAACGAACATATAATTGCAAGTATGAATACAAAAATAGTAACAAGAAATCTTACAGCAACTCAAGAGCAGATTTCTCAACTATGGTATCCACGTAATCCCCATTTACAAATTCGCACAGATTTGCCATCGTTGAATCCGAGATGAATTTGCTAGGAAAACTCTAACTCCAGATCTTATGGAGAAATTGAACAACTGATTAGTAATGAATCCCAAGAGGTCATATATATAGGAGAGACTCAGCTTAAATCTTAAGCTAGCCTGATTAGGAAATAATATCCCTAATCCTTATTTCTCCATATAAAATCTCTACGAATTTAATTTCCATATGTGGAAAATCTCTACGATTTATTTCCTCATATAATTAAATCCTACAATAATATTTCATATATTATTGTTGGGAATTCTTATTTAATTAAATCCAATTTAATTAAATATTATTAATAATTAATTCAAAATTAATATATTATTAATTAATTCTCCATAAATTAAATATTAAATTCAATTTAACATTTAATCAACCAACTTTAATCTGTAAAGGGAACTACTTGTTGTGTGACCCATAGGCCCTCATATGTCGAGCGATTAGTCAAACTAACGGTCTTAATTGAACCCTAGACAATAAATCAGACATTCTCAATATATGAGGTACGTTGCGAGAAAAGTGCAATTACCTGTAATTGAAACATGGGCAATTGCGATTTCCTCCTTTCATTCACGAATACTCGATTAGTCTTGAACATGATGAAGTGTCTATTCAAATAACTTAATCAGTTTATCTCAAATCACTAATTGATCATTAGTGTCACACTTAGTCACAAAGTCTAAGTTGACGTGCATTGGCTAATGGCTTAGATCCAATTATGATGAGAAGATGAGTATTCTCTCTAAATCCACTTTGAGGAATGAATCCTTTTCTTGGCTCAACTACCACGCACATGTATTTCGTGATAAATCCAATCCAAGCCAAATCTACCCATAGATGGGTGCAAGAGTCGGTCATGGTCAAAGTTCATCACTCCACACATGTCGTGCGTATTGACCTCAAGTCAAAGGAGTATCGCATCGCTCCCAGTAATCGAGACACCCGTAGACACATATAGTGGAACTACATCAAACAGTTTCTTGGATGGGTATACAAATACCCTCTAAAGTATTTGTGCATCCACCATGAGATACATAGTATCTCGTAGTAAGTGAGATCTTATTAAACTCTCTAAGAGTATGATGCAGATCGCACACCAATCTCCATTGCATCATCAATATCCCGTTCTTGATGATCCTTGATTGGGGCTATTTGAGAATCATGCTTAAGTCAGCTTAGTTCTCACACATTCAATGACAACAGTGATTCATTGGAACAAGTATAAGAATAAATGCAAACAATCAAACATAATATTCTAATGAGTGTAACGCCATACATTTAATATTAAACAAATAATAATATTAAACCAGTACTTAATATTATCTGAGTATTATGTCCTTAAAATGGATTGTCTCTATGACACTAACACTAACACGCTCACCATGGACAAGAGGGCCATTATGTGTTGAAAAATTGTCCCAACCGGCGGATCATGTGGGGGATAGTAAATAAGGTCAAAAATTGGCACCCCCGATGGTGGTTTATGGGCGGGGCATGGCAGAGTGCCTCCCCTGGTTCTGTTTTGGAGATTCCCATACCTACTTGTTGGTCCTGGGGTAAACGAGTCTCACACGTGTATAGAGGGGAATACACGTGTATAGTGATTTTAAACTTTTACAGCAACACTATAATCGGTGAGCCAAGATGTCCTGAAGATTAGTCCTGAGAAGCACAAAATGCCCTGTGTCAGAGTCTACTAAGACAATTACATTGAGCGGCTTTCAGAGACTTCAAAGTAGCTCAACTGATCTGAATTTTAAAACAGAGTCCAAATAAACTTGGAGTAGATAATGATCTTACTGACTACTCAGGAGAGTTGATCAGTTTGATAACTATCTATACTAGCTTATCTAGAGTGCGGAATGTGTAGGCCCTAAGTTTATACTCATTTACTTTGCTGAAAATCGTGTTTTCTCAGTGAAATAGTGGTTAAGGCTGTGATCAACTTAATGCAATTTCAGTGGATTGATTCCAACTGAATATCAGAAAACTGAGTATGCTTTCAGTGAAAATATGCACCAGGTTAAAATGCAAAGCAGAAAGCAAACAATACAGCAAGTTATAGTGGTCAGAGACTCGGAGAAATTCCTTAGCACACTACTACTACTACCTTAAGCTTTTAGACTGAACTCAGCAGCTTACTAACTTTCCACTATGAGTTTTCGGGATGAACTATACTGCAGCTTACTAACTCAACACACACAAGCTTTCAGACTGAACTCAGCAGCTTACTAACTTCTTCTCTAGAGCTTTCAAGCTGAACACCTGCAGCTTACTCACTCTTTACAACTCTTACTCTCCAACAACTACACACTCAAACTACCTAATAAAAGGGTTTGGTTTTTGGTTGGTTTCCAACTAAGGTGAGATATCCTTTTACATTAAACACAAGGTAAAAGGCTAGGATATCTCTAACTAAGCTTTAAATATGCTTTGAATCTAGGCTTAGTAAATGAGCTCTCCTCAAAGATGAAACACTTGGAGAATTCTTAGAGTTTCGAGTGCGTCACAAAGTAAACTTGAATACGAATGAGCTCTGGAGTTGCTTTGATTTCCCGTACCTTGCAATGGTGAAGGTCACTAGTATTTATAGACAACTCACCAAAGTCACTCTTGAAAAACTATCCGTTGGAAGAGATAGCATCAAGGGTTTCCTTATTTGGTTAGTAATGAACGACTATTTTAGGATTTGAATAGTCCCTTACATAGTTTGGGTAACAAGTAACCAAGCTAGCCAATCACTAATTTCTGTGAACTGAAAGATATCAGTCCTAACATTTCCTCAAAGATATGTTGCTTTCAATGTCAGTAAAGTACGTTGTTGTCGCCTCCTCATTGGTTGAACTCTTCCTTTGAACAGAGACAAACAAAACGACTATTTTCAAGTCAACTACACTGAACTGATATGCTCCTTAATGTCCATGAATGTATAACATTCTCTTTGTTTGTGCAAAACACTATTTACTCAGAAATAGCCGCTCGTGGTCTTCGGTCAAGACAAAAAAGCGATCTTCGAGGATCTCTAGTCTTGAGATCTTGATCTTGAGGATCTTGATCTTGAGATCTTGATCTTGATTGCCTTGATCTTGAGGGTCTTACAAGTATCACTATCTATATTGAACTATATCTACTGACTATACATGGTGCAGATAGTCCTGATCCTATCAATTATAGAAAACCTGATCCTGATCTATCAAAATGTTCTGATACATATCATATTCAAGGGGTTTTGGGATCTAATCAAAATATTTATTAAATTCATCTCCCAACACTACTAACTTCCAAGAGCGGGCTCCTCGTAAGATTTTATTCTGAATGTATATCGAGCACCTCTGTAGATCTTATGGATAAATTTAACAACTGATAAATAATGAATCCCAAGAGGTCATATATATAGGAGAGATTCATCTTAAATCTTAAGCTAGCCTGATTAGGAAATAATATCCCTAATCCTTATTTGTATAAATCCCTTGAATTTATTTCTCCATATAAAATCTCTACGAATTTAATTTCCATATGTGGAAAATCTCTACGATTTATTTCCTCATATAATTAAATCCTACAATAATATTCCATATATTATTGTTGGGAATTCCTATTTAATTAAATTCAATTTAATTAAATATTAATAATAATTAATTCCAAATTAATCTATTATTAATTAATTCTCCATAAATTAAATATTAAATCCAATTTAACATTTAATCAACCAACTTTAATCTGTAAAGGGAACTACTTGTTGTGTAACGCATAGGTCCTCATATATCGAGTGATTAGTCAAACTAACGGTCTTAATTGAACCATAGACAATAAATCAGACATTCTCTATATATGAGGTACGTTGCGATTTTCTCCTTTCATTCACGAATACTCGATTAGTCTTGAACATGATGAAGTGTCTATTCAAATAACTTAATCAGTTTATCTCAAATCACTAATTGATCATTAGTGTCACACTTAGTCACAAAGTCTAAGTTGACGTGCATTGGCCAATGACTTAGATCCAATTATGATGAGAAGATGAGTATTCTCTCTAAATCCACTTTGAGGAATGAATCATTTTCTTGGCTCAAATACCACGCACATGTATTTCGTGATAGACAGGTGCAAGCGTCGATCATGGTCAAAGTTCATCACTCCACACATGTCGTGCGTATTGACCTCAAGTCAAAGGAGTATCACATCGCTCCCACTAACTGAGACACCCGTAGACACATATAGTGGAACTACATCAAACGGTTTCTCGGATGGGTATACCAATACCCTCTAAGGTATTTGTGCATCCATCATGACATACCTAGTATCTCGTAGTAAGTGAGATCTTACTACACTCTCTAAGAGTATGATGCAGATCGCACACCAATCTCCATTGCATTATCAATATCCCATTATTGATGATCCTTGATTGGGGCTATGTGAGAATCCTGCTTAAGTAATCTGGGTTCTCACAACCTCAATGACATCAATGACTCATGGGAACACTTGCATGAATAAATGCAAACAACCAAACATAATATTCAAACAAGTGTATTGCCATACATTAATATTAAATGTACTATAATATTAAATCAAACTGAATGTCATCGAGTATTATGTCCTTACAATAGATTGTCTCTAGAACATTAACATTAACAATAAGATCAGAAGAGACTGACTGGTTGATGTATACATCTTGGAAAAGATCCCAGTGTCCACTGATCAAGGGGAATTTAATGAAGAATTCAGAAACTGGCTTGAGATGAAGCATCCTCAATTCTTCGACGTAGTAATGCTAGAAGGTGAGGAGATGGGACTTATTCCTGAAGCACCTCCGCTTGAGAACATCTTGCCACCACCCAGACCAGATAGGTCTCTTGACCCCATTCGCTTCAAGAAGCTATACTATGATTTTGCCAAACTGGGAGGAATCATAGAGAAAGATCGACTGGCTGCTCTGATGCAGAGGATGTACAAGGTCTTTGGCATTCCAGCAGAGCTCCAGAAGTTCAAGTATTGATGCAGATTCAAAAGACTAGTTTAGGATCAGATGATAGGTATTTCCTGTACTTGTAAATTCTCTATCATTAATGAAATGCTATATCTTTCTGATTCCAAGACAACATCTCATTATCTTCTATACTGTATACTATATTTACTTTATGTCTTACATTCGGTGTCATCTGTTTTTCTAATTAACAGTTTTGGTTCCATCAAAAAGGGAAAAATCGTTGGGAAATTTGTAGTTAGTAAGTCTTGATGGAAGTTCCAAAACAGATTGTAATAGAACCAGTCGGACCTGTTAGTTGACTGATGGTTTAAATATCAGATAGGATGACCAACTGATGTAGTAGATGAGAATATGTTAAGTCTTGATAAAGATCAGAAGATCAGATAAGCTAAAAATCAGAAGATCAGATGAGCTCAAGATAAGAAGATCAGATATATCAAAAGATATCAAGATCAGAAGACCTACATCAGATAAGAAGAAGAGAATCAGTAAGTTGGGCTAAGACAACTTACATCAGATGATTCAAGTCAGGTAGACAAGAAGAATGTCAATCTTATTGGAAAATCAGGTGCCAAACTTGTGTACTTGTGAACCAATGAGAGGAAGACACGCACGTACGAAACTGACAAGTGCAGGACTAGCGCTTCAGAGTATAACGGCTAGAAAGGACAAGCTTACATGCTTTCGGCCATGCCGCTCCTGAAGTACGTCACATCCGCCTGCAAACCTACCTTAAATAGACCAAAATTCGAATTGCTCTCCAACGGCAAGTTCGAGTTCGTGACTATAAATATGGGATCAAACCTTCATAGTAAGGTTACTGAAATTATACACAAGCTCTAGCTCAAGAAGATTTCCGCACGAAGAACACTCAAACAAAGATTATTTTATAAGTGTTCATCCCATTGTTCTTCGCATAGAATATTTATCCTCTAGCTTTAGGCTACTTAGATGATAGGATAGTATTCCAGTTGGAACATTACAAATCTTATACTCAAACACAAGTTAGGTTAAGTTTGTTATAGCAAGATTTCATATATAGGTTTCTAGATCGATTTAAGGATTGGTTGAGTGAGAACTCGTGAAACATCCCATTGGTTGTCTTGTGTTTGGACTAACACATTAAACTAAGTCTAGTTGGTTAGTTGTTGCCCCTGCTGATAGGGAAGAGTGGGCGTAGGACAAGTTGTCCGAACCACTATAAATCTGTGTGCCTTTAAATTGCTTTACACTTATCTGCACACTACCTTTTTATCTGCATGCATATTCTGAATCTGGATCAGACTAGCATCAAGCTACTGAACTTATCAGTTTGACACTTTCGTCACCTTCAACGGCTCTTTTGGTTACAAACTCTGAGTTTGATATAACCTTAACAACACTTCTGACTTAGTTCCTTTTGTCTGCATTTGAATGTCTTAGCAATATCTAACTTTCTAAGGCATCGCGTTTCTCTCGATGTTAATCCTTGAGATAGATATATTGATTGCCTCGGAACATTCAGGTTCATACTGAGCATTCAGTACATTACTGAGTCTTCAGTAATTACTGTGCTTTAAGTATTCTTGATCTTCAGTTTCTCAGTCTTCAGTCTTGCATCTTCAGAGTCTTCTGCGTCTTCAGGGTCTTCTGAGTCTTCAGGGTCTTCTGAGTCTTCAGGGTCTTCTGAGTCTTCATATTTATCTTGGTGATATCTTGAGTCTTCATCTTTGAGTCTTGATTTTATCTTGGCCCGATATCTTGAGTCTTCATCTTTGAGTCTTGATTCTCGATTTCATCTTTGAGTCTTGATATCTCGATTTCATCTTGAGTCTTGATTATCTTGGCCCGATATCTTGAGTCTTCATCTTTGAGTCTTGATTCTCGATTTCATCTTGAGTCTTGATATCTCGATTTTCATCTTGAGTCTTGATCTCGATTTCTCCTTTGAGTCTTTAGATTCTTAGTTTCATACTGAGTCTTCAGAGACTTTAAGTTTCATCTCAAACTTGGTTTCTTCAAACATATCTTGAGTTCTTGAGTCTTGAAACTATCCCTAACTATATCTGCGACTATACATTTTGCGATAACATCCTGAATACTCTAAAACTGAATCCTGACTCAATTATCAAGATCATTCTGAACATGTCATACTCAGGGGTTTTGGGATCTTAATCAAAATCATATAATCTTTTATTAAATTCATCTCCCAACATCACATTACTTTGACAAATCATCAGTCTCTAGGTTAAGCTGTGGTTCTTGAATTTCTTCAACTTCTATCATCTTACGGCCTTGTTCCTTAAAGATATAATCGTCTTCAAGAAAATTGGCCTGCTTAGAAACAATCACTGTTTATTTCTCAGGTAGATATAAATAATATCCTCTTGTTTCATTAGGATATCCCACAAAATAACCCTTTTCATCTTTGGATTCCAACTTGTTAGTTAGCAGACTTTTCACAAACGTGAGGCAACCCCACGTCTTGATATGTGAGAAAGTTGGTTTCTTATCACACCATAGCTCGTATGACATATGCTCAACTGACTTAGATGGAATTCTATTCAGAATGTAGATTGAGGTTTGGAGTACGTAACACCATAAGAATGTTGGAAGAGAGGAAAAGCTCATCATGGACCTCACCATGTCCAACAAGGTTCGATTTCTCCTCTCGGACACACCGTTCATCTGTGGTGTCCCGGGAGGAGTCCATTGTGATTAGATTCCATGTAACTTCAGGTAATTAGTGAATTCATGGCTAGGTATTCACCTTATTGATCTGATCGAAGAGTCTTTATACTTTAACCAAGTTGCTTCTCTACTTCAACTTTATACTCTTTGAATTTCTCAAAAGATTTGAATTTGTGTTTCATAAGAAACACGTATCCGTATCTCGAGAACTCATCGGTAAAAGTGATGAAGTAGCCGAAGTAACCCTAGCTAGAGTGGGCAATGGTCCACATACATCAATGTGGATCAACTCTAGAACTTTTTTGGCACGAACTCCTTTCCCAGAAAAAGGGTTTGTTGGTCATTTTTCCCTTGAGATAAGATTCACAATTACCATAAGACTCAAAGTCGAATGGGGTTAAGTAGTTTAACTTTCTTACCCTTGCAATTCTTTTCTCGTTTGCATGACAGTCTACAATGCCACAACTAAGTTGGATTTTCATGATTACTAAGTTTACGTATTTTATTATGTATATTAAGAATATCATGTCCACAATTCAACAAATATAAAACATTCACCAAAGGGGCATTCCCATAAATCACACCATTTAACGTGAAATAGCAATTATTATCACTAAAATGGAAGGAAAGCCCTCAATGTCTAACATAGGAATGTAAATAATGTTGCGAGTAATAGAAGGAACGAAATAACAATTATTAAGTTCTAATCTAAAACCAAAGGGTAGGTTTAACTCACAAGTCTCCACACATTTAATAACAACCCTTGCTCCATTTCCACGTGTAAGACGACTTCACCCGGCCTAACTGCTCTAAGACACATGAGGCCCTTTACATTCATACAAATGTGTGAGCCACATCAGGTATCTAATACCCAACAATTAGCGCTATTACTGGACATGTTTATCTTAATAACAAATATACATGTTCTAGTGGCAGAAGCGCCCAGTGTCTTCCTGTCAGCAACCAGAATCTTATAGTCCTTCTTCCTGTGCCCCTTCTACTTGCAGTGGAGGCATACATCCTTGTCTACCCGCTCTTTCTTTTGAATTTCACCTTTGGGCTTAAGGAAATTAGGCTTAAAGCCCTTCTTAGCCTTGCTTCTTCGTTTTTTCTTTCCTTTCGGAGCAGAAGAAGTAGAAACACTCACCATGAGCATGGGCTTTTCCTTAGCAGTGGAAGACTCAAAAGTCTTGAGCATGTTATGAAGCTCGGGCATGGTTTATTCCATCTTATTCATATTAAAGTTTACTACGAAACTCAAATATGAATCGGGAAGTGACTTAAGAATGGCATAAAAAACAACATTGGTCTTAAGCTCAATGCCCAAGCGACCAAGTTTCTCGATTAGCCCAATCATCTTCAATACATGAGGGGAGACCTTCCCTCCTTCAGCTAGTCGGCATCTGAACAGATCTCTCATCACTTCATAAATCTCGGAACGAGATTCAGAATCAAAGAGATCCTTCAGATGCTTGAGCATCTCGAAGGGGTGCATCTTCTCATGTTGCCTTTGCAACTTGGGAGTCATGTGGAGCAACATAACACACTGAGCCTGGGAAGCATCCTCTTGATGCTTCGTTTGAGCTGCAACGTCAAATGCTTCAGCCTCTTCAGTACCAGCCTCAGGGGTAGCAGGGATTGGCGTGTCCAACACGTACTCAATCTTGTCTTGCCTAAGCACCAAACGCACATTTCTGTGCCAGCCAAGAAAATTTGGCCCAACCAATTTGTTTGTTTCCAAAATACATCTCAATGACAGTTATATATTTCAACTAACCAAGAGAAATAAGATCAAACGGGAATTAAAACACATAATTCTTATGATCAATATTCAACAATCAAAATAAACATGGCCTTTTAAATTTATTTTGTCTCCATCATTTTCACATACTCAACGATCTCATCGGAAGAGTACGAATTTATATAAAATATAAATTATAATGGACTAGGATCCATATTCCTACTATTATAATATCTGCTTGGGCTGATTACTATAAAAGCACAACTGGTAGGTCTCCAAACCAATTGCATAATTGCAATTCCTAGATGATTGAACCTAGTTCAATCGGATGCCCATTGACTTTCCTGTTTGGGCTGGTGAAACAAAATCAAGTTGATTTACAACCATCAAGCGCCGACACTTTGTGTCCCTATAAAAGTCCCGTTAGACGTAGATCCAAGCAAAAGACTTAGGTCTTAAATACTCATTGGAACAAAATCTCTGGTTTACTTTTAATTTTGATAAAAGGCATCGTTCAATTTAATGAAAATCATATTTTAGTGAGGAACATGTTAAAGGCGGGGTATTAATTGCTGAATCGAGATCCAACATATTAATCTACATCTCATTTGAGCAATTATTGGGCGCCGCCTACCCAAACATGATTTCATACGGACTAACACTTATATGAGCGACGTCTACCCAAACAATTAATACGGTCCGACAATTATAAGACGCCTCCTACCCAAACAATTAATAAAGTGGACAATAAAACGCGTTAACGAATTTAAACAAATAAGTTAACCAAGTGGGATTTAATAACCTTTTAAAAAAATTATCGAATTTTAGAATCCAATTTTAAATTCAGATTTAAAATTGTTAAACTTTAATAATTAATTCAATTAATTATAATTAAAAGTCCAACTTCTAATTTCATTTTTAAAACTATGCTTTATTAATTTAAAACATTTAAATTTGATATTTATCAAGGGCTCAAGTGCAATTTTTTAAATTTGCACGGAAGGGCCTATTTGAAATCAAATTTGCAAAACAACCCATCCCTCATCACAGCCCGCAAAACCACCTTCCAATCGGGACAACCGAAACAAATAATTCATTAACCATTCATCAATTTTAATCTAATTAATCATAGAAATAGTCAATGAAAAATTTCAGATCACCTAGGTTAATTGAAATAGTCCAACCAAATTAGACAAACCATGGTTCCAAAAACCTAAAACAGACTGCACAATTCGTAACACGAAAATACAGACGAGCAGTGGCAGGGCGTGTGCACTCGAGTCGGGCGACTCGATGCCATAACCCTCATAGTCGGGACCCACAACTTCATCAGAGGTCGAACAAGAGACGAAGGGAGACGGAACCAAGAGCGGTACAGAGGCACGTCGTGAAGCATCGATGAGCGACAGACACAGAGACGAAGTGATGCGGTGGAATTCCACCATGAAACGCGTCGAACTAGAGGATAAGTCATCGGAACGATGACACTGCTGTCGAGGACGACAAATTGCGACTCATGCGGTACCGAATCGCATCGATTCGAGTCAAGCCACCACGGGTCTAACCCATTGAATCACACTCCGTCGCGAGTCACAACGTAGAGCCATAGACTCAAGCGAAGCCCCTGTGCCAAGCTTCAGATGCGAAACGGCGGAGGGCGAGGCAGATGGGGCAGGGAGTTTTCGCAGAAAACCCTAACCGGGCGAAGGAGACAAGGCGAGCACAAAATAAAGGGGCCAAGCAATCATTTAACCAAATAATGAACATACCCAAAAAAAAAAACACAAACGGTGCGGTGTTTGGTCAAACCATTCATCGCACCATCAGTTTTATAAAAAAAAATTAATTTAATTTATAAAACCAATACAATTATACAATTAATCAAGAGTCTGAATCTCTGATACCACTGTTGGAATATAGAGGCACATAAACACATAATACATGCACAACGGAATTAAATAGTTCACCAACAACGAACATATACTTGCATAATTAAATACGAGTAAACGTAAACAGAATTTTTACAACAATTCGTACACGGATTCCTCAACTACAGTATCCACGTAACAGTCGTTTACTAATTCGCACAGATTTGTCAGCGTTGAATCCCCGAGATAAAATTGATAGGAAAATTCTAACGTAGAGATTTTATGAAGAAAAAATGAAGTCTTGTATTATGAATTCCCAAGGAATCATATATATAGGGGTGACCCAACTTAAATCTTAAGCTAACCTGATTAGGAAATAAAATCCCTAATCCTGTAAGTTAAATCCCATAGATTTAATTTCCATATACATAAATCTCTACGGATTTGATTTCCATGTATATCAAATCTCTACGGATGTGATTTCCATATATATCAAATCTCATACTAATATTTCATATATTATTATTGGGAATCCTATTTAATTAAATCTAATTTAATTAAATAGTAATAATAATTAATTCTAAATATAATTATTGTTATATTCTCCATAAATTACATATTAATATCCAATATAATATTTAATCAACCAACTATAATCAGTTAACAATTATTACTTGTTGTGTGACCCATAGGCCCTCATATATCGAGTGATTATTCAAACTAACGGTCTTAATTGAACACTAGACAACAAATCAGACATTCTCAATATATGAGATACGTTGCGAGGAAATGTGCAATTACCTGTAACTGAAACATGGGCTATTACGATAACTTCCTTTCATTCGCGAATACTCGATTAAATCTTGAACATGATGAAGTGTATATTCAAATAACTTAATCATATTATCTCCAATAACTAATTGATCACTTATATCACTTATATCACATTTGTCCCCTTGTTGGCTCAGAAGTTTAATCATACCAAATCTTGCAAGGGGGATTAGTTTCCGGTATGGATAATAATGTTAAGTTGTTCTTACTCTAAGGAAAAAGATATTAATTAATATAAAGCTTTTCAATGGCTTAAATTAATTAATTGACTGGATAATCTTAAACACGGAAAATAATAACCGGGAGCCATATTACAGTAATATGGGTTAATATGGATAGTGCAATATTAATTTTATGTGGAATTAATTAATAATAATGGACTGAATAATATTGTGGCTCAATATTGATAATTCAAAGTCCATTGGAAGGTTCAATCTTAATTCTCCTAAAGGCCCCTCAAGTAGCCCAATGTAAAGTCCAATAACTGAAAAAGATGATTAAAATAAAAGAAATATTGTTGCTTTATTTTTTCATGTTTTTCGAAAACTAGGAGGAAAAGAAAAGGAAAGATTTTCTTGAATTTTCTTGAAAAGATTTTATGGAAAAAGATAAGTATTCTTGGAATACAAGATTATCCCATAAATTAAAGAAAATCAAATCTTTATTCTTTCCTTCTTGAGATTTTCGAAAATTCCATTAAAAAAAAATTAGGATATGGGATTTTGTGGAATATTATTTATGAAAAAAAGAATATATGAGATATATTCAAGATTGCATCTTGAGAAGATACAAGGAAATTTCCCATGAGACAAATAATAAGCAAAATTTCGTTCACCCCTTAGTATTATAAATAGGGGATGATTTTTTCATTCCCAACACAGTTACAGGAGTTGGAATCATTGGAAATCCACAGAGGTGGTGCAACATATTTTTTTTTCTCTTTTGTTAATTATTCGTGAGCATCCTCCCATCGGATTATCGGACATGGACGTGGGAATACTTGAGAATGACTATGGGTTCGTTCGTTGAACGGGTACTCATCTTCTCCCCGTTAATTCGTCAAAAAGGTACGCCCGCGTAAATTCCTAGAAATTCCGCGTGCGTAGGATTTACGTGATTATATTATATGCATGATTGTTGTTGGAATTATTATTTGAATTAATATACGATTAATTCACGCTAGTAATAATTGTAAGAATAAAATTTGTACTTAAATATCATCCTGAATAGATCCGGGCAATTAATTTCCCATCAACTGGTATCATAGCCTCGATTTCGGGCTCTAATTTTTAAATTGTAATTTAATTCATTTATTTCATTAAATTTATAATTGGATAGTAGAATTGCTAGATCTTTTTTGCAGGTATCCAATTGTCATAGTATTTGATGAATGTTTAATTATGCATGCATATAATTTGTGTTTTTAATTCGATTCGTCATTCACAACAACTGATGAAGGATTCCTCGAAAAGTTAAGGATTAGTAATCTTTTTTAGAAATCGAATGGATTCGGTCTTATACATACGCGTGGAAGGTAATCAAAAAAGAAAGAAAACCAGGGTCAGCTACCCAGCGAAATTTGATAATTAAATACCTTTACTATATAGGCGGGTCTTATTGTGAAAGACCTGTTACTGGATAATTCATGAGTAGGGCAATCCCGTTGAGTCCTACGCTTTCAGGTCTACAACTCCATTCAACCGATTACTACAGGGATGAACCTAATCCGGAATATGAACCATAAAAGAAAATACCTAGTAAATCGATCACAATAATACCCGTTACAGTACCTATTATCCAAAGAGGAATCCTTCCAGTAGTATCGGCCATTTACTCCGTGTCCCTCCAATTTATTTCATCAAGTGATCATGCTAGAGACATAAATAGTCGTGGATAATTATGAGATGAGATCCTTCCGAATGGGCTAAGAGAATGCCTAGAATTATTATTTATTTTCTTTCATTTTACTAATTGAAGAAATAATTGGAAAATAAAATAGCAAGTACAAAAATTCAGGGATTTGAGAATGGAACAAAAAATGGGAAGACTCAACCGTCTTCCAAAAAGAGATGCGGTTGTGGTGAAAAGACAATTATATCGCTTACAAACATATATGGGCGGGATTAAATATATGACAGGGTTAACTGATATTGTAATCATCGTGGATCAGCATGAAGAATATACGGGCCTGCGAGAGTGTATCACTTTGGGAATTCCAACGATTTGTTTAATCGATACAAATTGTGACCCCGACCTTGCAAATATTTTGATTCCAGCGAACGATGACGCTATATCTTCAATCCGATTAATTCTGAATAAATTAGTATTCGCAATTAGTGAGGGCCATTCTAGCTATATAAGAAATCATTGATTAATAGTGATTAATAATAAGTTAAATCTCTTTTCCTCGAAAGACTTGTGGAATCGGGTATTATTTATGAATTTTTTAAAATAGATAAAAATACTTGGGGATATTGTGTGATTAGTTAGTATATAAAATATTAGTTAGTATTCAAAATATCAGATTCAAGTAGAGAAAGAGAAAGAGATGGTTGAATCAAAGTAATTTTATTTTAAGTTCGATTTTTTTTCAGAGGGCAATATGAATGTGCTATCATGTTCCATCAACACACTAAAAGGATTATATGATATATCCGGTGTGGAAGTAGGTCAATATTTCTATTGGCAGATAGGTTTTATTGGCCATCTTTTTTATATATACATAAGGCATTCTCCCAGATAATTCAAATCGAAGCAATTGGATGTCCAACTCGGGCCTATATGACCGATCAATAGAAATACTACACCCTTGTCATATATTCCATACATCACACTAGATAGATATCATATTCATGGAATAGGATGCACTTTCAAGATGCCTTGGTGGTGAAATGGTAGACACGCGAGACTCAAAATCTCGTGCTAAAGAGGGTGGAGGTTCGAGTCCTCTTCAAGGCATAATATGGAGAATGCTCATTGAATAAGCAATTCAATAAGAGAGTTGGGATCGAATCGGTATTGATATACCGACCTGCACCCGCCCCAGAGTATATGATTCAACAGGAATCACTCAAGGGTAGATTAGAAACCTCTGGCAAAATGCCGGCCCGTCACCCAGTGGATAAAGTACATTACATAGTCCAGGGATTGACGACTTACCCATTCGGTGACTTTAGCACTGGATGTGCCCAAAAGCGGTACTATTGGGTCGGGTCAACTCAATAATAGACGCCTATTGGCATTCCACCCTTCCTTCTCCTTTCAGGGCCTATCCAAAAGAGAATCCAGTATGAATAGTCATCGACTTCCGGGAAAGGGTAGAAGATTGGGACCCATTATGGGACATACAATGCATTACAGACGTATGATTATTACGCTTCAACCGGGTTATTCTATTCCACCTTTTAGAAAGAAAAGAACTTAAATCAAAATACTTGTAGGTCCCGAACGGGTTTTGTGTGGGCAGAAGTCTAGAGGGGAGGGGTGAATAGACTTCTGAAAACTTTTGTGCAAATCAAAGTGTGAGGCGCTTAACTTTGATCAGTGTGAGTGAATCGGTTTGGGTGATAACCAACTTCTTGTCGCTGAAAGCTGAGGCGATTCGATATATCAGAACTAAGCTTTATGTGTCACGGGAAGCTTAAGTTTTACCTCTTGAAAAACCGGTTTTGATAAATCAGATTCCAAAGTTAATCTTTTAATCAGTTGACTGAAGTGTCAAGTTTGATCAGATCAGAAGCTTGGTGCTAACTGATCTCAACTTGGAATATGTTGCGCTTTAAAGGTTGTGTGCGATTGTGTAATCAGTTAATCAAAGCGGTAAAGGCACACAAGATTTATAGTGGTTCGGACAAACCAATCCCCCACGTCCCACTCTTCCTATCACAAGGGGCACCTACTTAACCAAACGGACTTTGTTTTATGTGTAAGTCCAACACAAAGACACCAACTAGATGTTTAAGGAGTTCACACTCAACCGATCCTGAGATCGTCGAACTAGAAACCCTAGTCTCGAAATCTTCTTAAACAACTTAACCTAACTTGGGGTTTGGGTAAGATTGTTTTTTGTTCCAACTATGAAATCTTTTCTTTGCGTATAAGCGACTAACATTTAGATGAAAAGATTTCTATGCTAAGAACTTATGGGATGAACACTTAATAAAATTAATCTTCTTGTTCGTGTTCTTGTGGAAATCGATATTAGCTTGAGCTTCTTGATTGTTCAAATTTTAGTTATTTTCACTCTAAAGTGTAATCCCATATATATAGACCTTGAAATCAAAGAGCCGTTGGAGAGCAATTTGAATTTCGTGCTATATTTGGTAGACTTGCAGTTTGATGTGGCGAGCTTCAGAACGGCATGGCCAAAAGCGTGAATTTATATTTTGTAGCCATTTCAGAGGTAGCATCAAATCTACGCGAATTATAAACTCGATCATCGTCGTGTCTTGTTCTTATTGGATAGCGGACTCACTTTTTCAAAGGTTGTTCTTCCAACTAAGCTTGACATTCTTCTTTGTTCGGATCATAGGCGTATGATTAGGTGAAACATCGATTTCACTGGTGAGTGACTTTGATCGATCTGAATCCCATCGATCTACCGATAAGTCTTCAAAGTGCGGTTGACTTAACTTCAACTAGCGATTTCGTGATGTAGGTCTTCCGGGTGCGATCTTGAGTATTGAGTTTGATCTTTATGACTTTAGGTGAGATATCGACCCGGATCGAAACGATCGATCTTATTCTTGTCTTACATTCCGGCTCATTTGATATCACCGTTTGTCCTTTGAGTCTTGGATCGACCTATACATATTGAGTTTTCCGCCAATATGTGACCTATCTATTTCATCGGTTTGTTCTATATACAATCATTATCAATCGGTCTCCTATAGCGAGTAATATAAACATCGGTCGGTAAAAGGTCCGACCGGTCCTATTACATGTGTTTTGGAACTTTCATCAAAACTATAGATTTCCCAACAATTTCCCTTTTTGATGAAACCAAAACACTTTGAGAAACCAAATACTGATTGATAAAAAATAGAAACGATTAAGAGCATATAATCGTAAGACAATGAGACTTTGTCTTAGGATCGGAAAATAAACTTTTCTCATTAATAAATGTTGATTACATGTTACATCGAGAAAAGTTTGTAAATAAGAAAAACAATGATCCCGAGTAGTCTTCCGATTCTTCACTCTTTAGGCTTTGTATCCTTCCGCATCTCTCTTTGATCTTGAGGTACGTTGAAAATCGATAAAGTTTCCATTTGACATCATCGGTTCTTTGAGGATCGCTTATGTCGCTCTCTTGCAGGATGTCAAAATAGAATCTTTGAAATGACAATCATCGAAACGAGCCATCTCGCCTTCTTCGAGTACTCCAACATATCATACTCTTGGCGAGTTATTTTTACATTGATAAGTTTGGCCTCATTTTCCGGATACTTGAAAAATCCGGGTATTTATTTTCTAACCATTGAGGAATTCTTCATCGAGAGATTCTTCTTGTGGAACAAGATTAAGAACAAAGACATCCGAAGCCATTCATTCCCGATCTTATTCCATTCCTCAAATTTCTTAGCATCTTATAACGTTTTTGGGATGATCTCATCAACTCTTCTTTGGCGAACAGGTTACGTACGGATTTTCCGGCCCCCCTTTCTTCGCTCTCGATCTGAATTTCTTCTTGATTTTACGCCTCTGCCATTTTTTTCGCCCTTCTTTCTTCTTGGCTTTTTTCGGGCATCTTCACCACTCTTTGGACATCTTTTTCAAAGAATCCGGAGTTTGTGATGTCCCTCATTGTTATGTCGATTGGTTTCTCATTACATCCTTCCCTTTTTGGTTTGATCAAAAAAGAGTAGTGAGTGGGAGGTCGAGAACCAAAGTTGATCTAGATCGCCTGTTGAGATCTGCAATGATATGCCTTGAGTTTGAGCGATTAGATTTTGAATCTTCGATATCGGCTCGATCTTGACAGATTCCATGGCGATGAGAGAGTGTTTTAATCGGTTTGTCAAGTTTCTCTTACATCGAATTCTAAAAGCTTGTCGATGAGCATCGAAAAAAAACTTGTTGTTGATCCACCCGAGTCGATTTGGCATCAACGGTCTTTTATCGATTCGGTGACGAAGATGATTACATTTAGGGAGAACCGATCTTTGATTGCCCCAATCTGGGGAAATAGCCAATTCCGCTTTGATCTGTTATTTCTTTGATGGCAATCTGCCCTTTGATCGACTATCGATCCCTCAACTTCTTCTTTTCGGAGATCTTTGAGACAAGATTTGATCTCCCGAAGTTGATCGATAGTGACGTGTGATGTTGGAATGTTGGGTGTCACTTGATCTGATTCGATTGTTTGTGCCTCCGGTGGTTGGTCATGAACTATGACACCGGCTCCACTATCATCGGCTCTCTCTGCATCCTTCATGATGGCATCTACTTGAGGAGCTTTGTCGGCGATCTCGATTAAATCTGTTAAAACAACCTGAAACCGTGGATCGAGCTTTGTGGATTTAGCGATTATCGGCTCATTTGGTGATCCTTTTAGCGATTTTCTCATGTCAAAATCGAAATCGCAAACTCATCCGCACCGCCCATCTGTTCAATAATTATTATAAAATCGAGAAAGCTTTTTTAATCGAAGATCTCTCGGTGAGGATCTCCGTAACCCCCTCTCTTATGATAGGATGGGCGACCCGATTACGGATATAACTCATCAATTTCTCTTTAGATTAGCATTACGATCAATTTCCCGTTATGATCTTTGTTGATCTGGACTCGAGGAATTATCTGTCGATTCGGTTTGATGAGATGTGGAAGGTTACGTTTGTGCTTGAGTAAGCGAAGTTGGGTTGACGGTTCGACCTGCGAGAGGTTTACCTCTTTTTAGAGCAATGCTTCTGTTTCCACATCGAATAAGCTTTACGGTTATGACGATGCGATTTTCGGTTAGCGGGCAGGTGGAAGAATAGGGAGAGGCATGCTTTCGGCCCAGATTAATCCTGAGTGGTGAATCATTTCGAGCTTGAGGAGAAGGAATCGATCGGCTTATGCTAACTTCCCTCGGGAGAATGATCTGGCGAGCTCGGCTTGAGAAGCTTTGCGTCGATTTTCACGATTTTGTGTTTACCTTGGTGATCTGGCGCTCTTTCTTCATCGACTCATCTTCAAGCATCGAGTCATGGAGGCTTGTAGCCTTCTTGGGCCTCTTCTCTGGGCCTTCACAGTTTTCTTTTTTCTTCTTGGGGGCATCCCCGGGTGTCAGGCGAAGTTGCTTCTTCACTTTTCCTTTCTTTGACTTTGGGGGTTGGCCGTATATCATCGTCTGGTAGCCCAAGATGGTGAAGTGGGTGTGAAAAACCTTATAGGACTTCGGTCAATACATTTCCCATTCGGCATTAAAGCGGTTTATCTTCGAATAATAAAACCTTGTTGAGATTGGCGATCTTTTTCTTCAGATATACCCTCGGTTCATTTACTCCAAATTTCTCATGTTCTTGGAGCGAAATGGCCTTCGAGAACCCGTGCGATTGATGTTCTTGGCCATCAATTATTAAAACCATGTTGTACATTTTGGCGGATGTAAGAGCATCCGGGGTTGAATCTGATACCCATAATTATTTTTTGGCAATATGTCGAAACAACAATCGGTATTTCCTCTTGAGCATTGGCACGACAAAACTGGCGACGATGATTTTGTCGGCCTCTCAAGAAAACTCTTTTTTCGATCGGCTCATCTTCGTTCTCCTATAATGAGCAAAAGCGAGATCCGTCCTTTTTGGTAGGTTTGAACAGACGGGTTATATCATCATTCGTCGATCGATTTCTTCTCCGTTGACCGTCGAGAGCGATTCATTTCGAAACGTCCAGATCCACTCTTAAATTCCTTAGGAATTCTAGTGCTTCATCTTCGCATCACCGGATTGCGTTGAAGCGGTATAAAATTTCTCAAGGCCTTTTCGCGAAATTTGCTCGACCTCCATGGATTCCGGATCCCGAGTGATATTGAACTGCATTTAACTTATCATCCACAATCTTTGTTGCGGTTTCGCAATTGCACATTATCTTTCCCATTCCGTGGGTGGCCATCTACAAAGGGATGGACCCGATTAAAGTTGTGCATATATATATAAGAACATCACATATCACGAAACCAAGAAACAATAAAGCATAACACAGATAAAAACATTTAAGATCAATGGATTTAAAAAATACATCAAATAAACATAAATTACCGGATTCTCGCTTTTTTGGAAGGATGATTTTGAAACTTAGGAAAAACACTTTGAATCTGAGAGAAGTAATCTGGAGTTTTCAGAGAATAAATCGCAAGTTTGTGAAATGGAAAACTCTGGTATGGTTTTTGATGATTTTTATAAAGACGAGGAGGAAAAAAGAAGACAAGATTTGGAAGATCAACCGTTTAAAAAGATTAAACGCTCCAGTTAAGCGGTTTTTGATCGTAGGTCGAAAAAGCACGTCTGAAAACCTTTTGGATTTAAAAGCACATTTAGTAGCGATTAATACATGTTCCCCACGTCCGCGTTAAATGATTTGCGGGAATACGTCCACAAGGATAATGGGTACATAAAAGGCAATAATATCGATAAGATCCGATAAATAAGCAAAGAACAAGAGAAAAGAAAAGATTCTGGTTGGTGATATTGTAATCGATCAATACCACTTGTCCATGTTGATTTCACTTGTTGATCTTAGTATTCTACGCCTAAGCCTTAAAATTTCCCAACCGATTCTTTTTTAATGATCTTCTTCACTTGCATCGATTTGTTGAAGTTTCAAGCTCAACCGATCTTCCTTGAATCGTCGATTTCCCTTGATCCTCCTTGATCGGTTGAAGTTCTCCTTCAACCGATATTTACGCTTTTCCCATAGATCGATGTATCCGATTTGTTGGAGTTTCAAGCTCGGTGATCTCCTCATCCGATCGACCAGTATGTAATCGATTTTAATTGACCTAACTGATTCTTCTCGGATCAAGCCAATTCTTGGGATAAGTGTTACCGCCAAAACTTAGTCTAGAATAGTAGCTTCTATTCCTAAGTTGCACGATTTGACATGCGTAATTATCGTCCCGAATCTTCGATATGTCAATCCGCCGTAAATTTATCCAATTATCGATCGCGTGATTCCTACACGTTTCTTTTTTGGTGCGCATTTCTCTAAAAGGTTTTGAGAACTCGAATTTGCATTTGCACCCTTGCTTGGTCTCTATAAATTGGACCAATTGTTTTACACAACATAACCCAATCACCATACTTATCTTCTTTGTAGAATCATGTATCCCGGTGAACCCTTATTTCCTGGTTAAACTTTCACAAACACTTTTACCCCTTTTTCAATGATTTTAGCTTCAAATCATCCCCGTGTGTCCCTTTTATCACCGTCTTCATCATCATCAAAGATTTCACATACAATCGTTGCCAAGCTTCTCTACCACCGAGGCGGCGGTTCTGCTTATCATAAATCGAGAAGACACTTCTCCTAACCGTATGCACCTTGTGTGTCTATCGAGATACGTAACCGCGTCAACCGGACTCGATCTGAAAATGAACATGAGTTTGATGTACGGTCTGCATCGACAATGGTGATGCCCGTATATCAACTCACCATTTAACAAAATGGAGAGCCCACCGACTCTTTCTTAGGGCTCTGGCTTAAAAAATCTATCAACGCCGCTCTCGCTCCTTGGTTTTAAGCTTGATCGATCGGATTATTTTAAAGCCTCTCTCACCACTTGTTAAGTGGGGGAAAATGAGAGCATCGATTTAAAAATCTCTCTCTCTCCCCTTCTTCAAGGGTTAGGATGAAGGTTTAGTGTTAAGGTTTTTCGGGTTTAGGGTTTAGGGTTTATGTCTTGACCTCGGGTCCTCTTGTACTTGTATCTTGTAATGTAACCCCGACCTTGGGTCTTTATTAATGAAAATTTCATTATTTCATTGTTGTGGAAAATTCTCAGATCCTTATGCGATTTTAAGCTTTAATCTTGTAAAATCTTGTTGAATTTCAAATTTTAATCGACTTACAAAGTATAACCGAATAGATTTAATCATATAATCCTTTAAACGATCGGTTTCATTTAATCGATAAACTTTAAATCGATCGGTACCTTCTCATATCGGTTCCTTGATGATCTTACGATCGATTGAGATACCAAATTCAACCGATTTCTCTTGAACCGATTAGTTTCTTAACCAAATTTGGTTACGGAGATCATTCCATCAAACATTTTAGGTGCATTTTCTCCAAGATCCGGAAGCCCTAGCTTCGTTGCATAATTCTCTAATCGATCTCGGCTAGTGGCTTGGTTAGAATATCGACTTTCTCGTATATCGATGAATCTTTTCCATTACGATATTCTTCTTTTCAACATGATCTCTTATAAAATGGTGCCCGACATCCACATGCTTGCATCTTGTATGTAGAACAGATTACGAGTGATTCTGCAATAACACTATTATTTATCGCCACGTAAAATAGGTACATTCTTAGTTTCAATGTTATAATCCCTCACCACCGACTAAGCGGAGAGCGATTGGGAACAACGACTTCATGCGACCATATATTCCTTGAAGAGTAGATGTTGCAATCGATGTCCGCTTTTTGAAAACCACGAGATCGGTTTTACTTCCTAAGAACCCACAAGTTCACGAGGTGGATTTTTCATCGATCTTGCAACCTCCATAATCGTAATCGAATACCCACTAAGCTCTAGATTATCATCGATGGGTAAAATAAACCAAGGTTTATTGTCCCCTTCAGATACTTAAGAATCCGCTTAGTCGCTTCTAGGTGAATTATCATTGGATTTGCTCAAATCGCACATACACCTCTGCGAAGGTTATATCCGGTTCTGGCTTGGCGGTCGGTATAGTAGAGATCCAATGAGAGCCCTATATTCCTTCCGATTTGTTTTCGACCATCCTCATCTCGATCCATCTTGAATCCAAATCATCATAGGAATTTTGGCTTCCTTACAATTTTGAACTCCAAACTTAGCCAATAAATTCCTAGTGTACTTTTGCTTGGCGGATGAATATCCCTTCCATTTTGCTTTAACTTGAAGACCCGTAGTAATTCATCGACCCATCATGGATATCTCGAATTTCCCTTGCATCGGTTTCTTTGAATCTTTCACATAGACTTTTGTTGGGAGATCCCAAGATGATGTCGCGTCCACGTAAATCAACCATCGAATATCTTTTCCATCTTCTATTCTCGAATAAGGTTATGTCCACTGTTCCTTTAGTGAACCCACTTTCGATCAAGAACTGAGAGAGTGTATCATACCAAGCTCGAGGAACCTGTTTCAGGCCATAGAGAGCTTTTCTTAGACGGTACAGGTTGTTCGACATAAACTTCCTCTGCTAGTACCCCGTTTAAGAAAGCGCTCTTTACGTCCATCTGATACACAGTGAACCCTCTGTGGGAAGCATATGCGAAAACAAATTAATGGCTTCTAGGCGAGCGACTGTGCAAAGGTCTCATCATAATCAATTCCTTCTGATTGTGAATACCCCTTAGCAAAAAGTCTTGCCTTATTTCTGGTGATGACGTTTTTCTCATCTCTCTTGTTCTTGAATACCCACTTCGTGCCAATAACGTCTTGATGACTTGGTCTGTCCACTAGTTCCCAAACTTGATTTCTCTCGAATTGTTCCAGCTCCTCCTGCATGGCTAGAATCCAGCTTGCGTCTTGTAGAGCTTCCTCTATTGTTGTTGGTTCCTTCATAGACGCATAACTTGAATACATGGCACTTTCACCAACTCGATGTCTAGTTTTAACTTTATCGGATGGGTCTCTCGATTATCGATCGGTTGGATCACCGGTTATCCGTGTCCTTCTATTCTAATTTAAATCGGTTTGGAGAACATCGTCCGTTTACGATAAAATTTCATTACTAGCGATTGGGAGTGGTGCGAGTTATGATCCACTTGATAAGAACAAGTCTCGGTGATGTTGGACTCATCATGTCTTTGATGTCTGTTAAATGGGAACTTCAGATGTTCCCCGAACCGGATGGTTCGATTTGATCTTATCTCACCAGACGTATCGAACTTCTTCATAAACGAGTTTTTTGTACCTTAGGATCCGAATGATCTGGTGAATCACCTAGATCTAGAATGTATATTTATTACGGTTTAAATTCTTTTTCCTTGATCATTAGTCGATCCATTTTCCCGAGCATCGGTACTTGTTGATCGGTACATCTTGTTCGAGGCGATTTCTCTTGTTCGGAAGATGCTTCATCAAAGATCACATGGGGTGTTTCTTCCACAAGTAGGGTTAAATGCATTGTAAACCCCGAAAGCCTTGCTAGATGAGGAATATCCTAAGAATATACCCTCATCGACTTGGCCTCAAAGGTTTTTTAACCCGACTCTTCCCATTGTTGTGTATGAAACACTTACACTCCAAAAACATGGAAGTAGGAAACACGAGGTTTTCGTCGTCCTTCCATAGTTCATAAGGTGTTTTGTAGTGAGCCTTAGTCGAAGACATCTGCTTACGAGTGTGGCATGCAAAGGTTGATTATTCGCTTTTAAACGGCTTGGTATTGCATGTTCAAATAACATCGTCTTGGCGAACTTCTTTGAGAGTTCTCGTTCCTCCGCTTAAATTTACTCCATTTTGTTGTAAAGGTCCTTTAAAATGATGTTTCATGTCAGATATACCAAACTTAGAGCAAAAAATCATTAATAAAGGAGTTCGAAATTTCGCACCTTTTATCTAATCTGATTTTTACTACTGTTGACACCACTTCTCATTTTGTAATCTTTTTAGCGGCTTCCGGGTATCTTCGTTGTCGCCTCATTCTTCTTATGTAAGAATATAACCCAAGTAAACTTGGAATAGTCATCCACGATTACGAGAGTGTATTTCGTCCGTTGAAACTTCATTGGTGTAATCGGGTCCAAATAGATCCATATGAAGCGGTGCGAAGATCTTTGGATGCCGGTCCTGAATTCCTTGAATGAAGCTTTGACTTGTTTTCCTTCCCGACATGCGAAGACATGTCCGATCCTTTGAAAATACTTCATTCTAAGTCCTTCCACTAGAGACATCCTTCCTATCTTATTAAGAGTTTTAAAGTTCGGATGACTTTCGTTCTTTTTTGAGCCAACCGCTACTTTTGGAACTCTTGACAATCGAACATCGTTTCTTGGGCAAATTTGTTCCAATCTCTTGTGTAGATCGTCCCCTTTCCTTGAACGATTAGCAAAATCTATTGAAAGGCTCAATTCTTGATAGTGCATTGATCGTCGAGAACTCAACACCGAATCCGTTTATCGCAGAATTGTGAAACCGATAGTAGGTTGTGCTTGGACCTTCGACATCTGAGACTCCGGTTATTTGTACACCATCATTCTCTAAGGTTACGAATCCTTTGGTATAAACAAAGTTATCATCACCGAAGAGTACACGCGGGCCTTTCGTTTCTATGTATGAAATTTGAGGAGGTGCTTGTTGCTTCTGTCATGTGCCTTGAACATCCACTATCGATGTACTGGATAGTTGCTTGCACACCTCCTTTGTTGGCGGACCACGCGATCCTGCGCACGAAATCAGGGCTTTAGGTACCCTTTTTGGATTGGGTCCTTAGGGGTTAGGATTAGTTTTGGGGATCCATACAAACAGAGCACTTCTATTGTGATCGCCAGATCGAAGGCTGATTTGTCTCCCATACCTATCAACATAATCATACGCCTCTTTATATCTTTTCTCGATTAGTATGATTATTAGTGTGAACCTTTGGGTGACTTAGAAGACTTGGGATTTATCTTTTTTCATTTGTCTTCTTCTCATCCAAAGGGTTACAGTGCGCTGACCCTAGATTTACGATTATAGGGGTAGGTACGATCGCTACCGTCAAAAGATTCATATCTTTTTCGGCATAGGTGGTTTTTGCGGTTTACACAAGCATGCTTATTAGGCGGTGACCTTGATTGGGTCTCGATTGGACTTCCTTTACGGGTTGTCTTTTAGATTCTTTGATCTGTTGATCGAGTTGAGGTCTCTTCGGAAGAACCGGGTTCTTCCATTTGATTCCTACCGATGCTTTACCACTGGGGTCCATTTCGTTTCCTTCGTTGTGCACACCTTTACCCTTTCAACCCGGTCTTTTTTTCCTTATTAGATACATGTTTGGCTTTTGGTGTATCTTTGTCGAGACTCGTCGATTACATCTTTTTTGAGATGAATCGGTAGGGGCTTTTGAGGATGTGGAAGGGTTTTCATACCCAAGTCCTTCTTGTTAATCGTTGTTCAAAAATAGGTGTTCATGTCTTGAATCGGTTTTAGATGATTTTGTAAAAACCTCTATTTTCTTACACGCAGATTATCCTCGAGATGATTTTAGACTTTCATGCTTTTAATGGCTTTCATCGAATTTTGCTTGCGTGATTTTGAAGTCATCGAACTTTGTTGTTTGTTAATTGCCGGTGATCTTTGATCCGCTTGTCCCGATCGAGATGCTTTTAACTTTCGAATTTCAAATTCCTCGGTTGCATAAAGCGCTTTCAAATTTTATTAAGTTCGTGAGGCTTTATTTGAGATCATTCTCTTTAGCAAGTCGATTATTTACGGTCCTCGACTTTATCATTTTCAAACTTCCACTATAGCATAAGTGTCTCTTGATTGGAGAGATCCTCAAGCAATTGTCAGAGTAGAGCCGCAGTCAATCTCCCCAAAGTGTGCTAATGATAAGAAAGGTAAAGTCGAACAAAGCGGGTTTGGAGGTTACCTCAGTTGGTCCTCCTCGCCATCAAAGATCTCATCATCGTCTCAAGAGAATATCGATCTTCATTTTCATAGAAGTCAACAAAGATCACTGACAGCAAGCGAAGTCTTCTACAGAGGAGTATCCAGAGTCCTCGGAGGCGGATAGAATCGTCGATTCTCTGACGACAAAGAACCATGGCTCTTCCGTCCCTATAACGCTCTCTTCTGTTCCTCTTTTCTTCCTTTCTCTTGGCGTCAGTCCAGGGCGATCTTATATTTATAGTGGCTTCAACCACCGGTTGAAGCCGCGCTCGTGATCCACCAAACCTTTCCTTCCGGGTGAATCACTCCGTCTGTATGACCTATCGGGGTGACTTCCGCTTTTCGATAGTAATCTGAGCTTCTTCGTCTGATTGGTTATCTCTTCCTTCCTCGGTCGATTATCTCTTTTCTTTCATCTCTGTGATCCTCCGATCATCAACCGTTCTTTTCACGGAGATCCATTGGTGATCTCCTATCTCTCCTCGGTATGTTGATAGTCCTTATAAAATCTTCGATACTTACCAAGTTGGACGTTTGACTTCTCAAAACTTCGGTAAGCGGAGCGATCTGCTACGCACGACTCATTATATTCCCAACAGTTCGTTGGTCTTAGTTTCAACTTTGGTTGCCTTTAAAAGCAACCGATTTTGAAGTTGAGGCTTCAAATGGGCACCTCATCATCCTTGTCCTCTTTCAATCAAATCGAACTCGTGAGCTTTAAGGCTCAAGAACAAGCTACTTGGCTTCATTTTTGAAATGTCTTGGCAATCCTTGATTCTGTGACCTTCATGTCCCATTTCTTGGTGAGAGACCTTAAAATTTTGTAGTTGATATCTTTATCGACACATCTCTACCAAGTTCTCGAAGCTTGTTTATTGACATCGTAATCCTTCCATCGAGTTCGTTGATGGTTTCAGATTGAAAGATCTTCTTGATTTTTGAACTTTACCGGTTCGCTGCGACATCTATGTCTTTTATCCGGTCATTTCCCTCGATATTTTCAAATGCCCAGAGTATCCCACATTGCTTTTCAGATTTGAGATACTTAATCTTTTCCTTGGTGACCTTATCCATGGTTTTCATGATAATATGCCTTGCGATAGTATCTAGAGTATGCGTTTCCTTTCCTCTGCGCATCCATCAAGGCCGGGCTTTTTACGCATAAGACTTCCCGGGGCAAAGTCCGGATCTCCTCCAACTAACAGGTTGTCATAATATATGATGATGGGTCCTCTTCGATGACTTCCATCATTCTTCCAATCAAAACCTAGATGGTTGGACATATATATGGCCTAATCTGCATACTCATCGATTGAGAACTTCGGCAGATCATAATACATACCGAGGTGTTATCCATCTTTGAGTGTTTTTGGAAAATGAATGAGTTTTAAGAAGGTTTTTCAAGATCGATTCGATCGACCACAAAGATTCTTCCTCAAGAATCGATGATACCACTTGTAGGTCCCGAACGGGTTTTTGCGAGGCGCGTAAGTCTAGAGGGAGGGGGTGAATAGACTTAAAAAACTTTTGTACAAATCGGTGTGAGGCGATTAACTTTGATCAGAGTGTGAGTGAATCGATTTAGGTGATAATTAACTTATTGATCGCTGGCCGGGCAGATCGGTTCGGTAACTATCGGTTTAACTGATGTGTCGGGAAGCTTAAGTTTTACCCGTGTGAAAAACCAGGTTTTGATAAATCGATTCCAAAGTTAATCTTTTAATCACCGATCAAGTGTCAAGTTTGATCGGATCGTAAGCTTGGTGCTAATCGATCTCAACTTGGAATATGTATCGCTTTTTAAAGGTTGTGTGCGATTGTGTAATCGCTTAATCAAAGCGGTAAAAGCACACAAGATTTATAGTGGTTCGGACAAACCAGATCCCACGTCCCACTCTTCCCTATCACAAGGGGCACCTACTTAACCAACCTGGACTTTATTTTATGTGTAAGTCCAAAGACAAGACACACCAACTAGATGTTTAAGGAGTTCACACTCAACCGATCCTGGAGATCGTAACTAGAAACCCTAGTCGAAATCTTGCTAAACAACTTAACCTAACTTGGGGTTTGGGTAAGATTGTTTTTTGTTCCAACTATGAAATCTTTTCTTGCAGATAAGTTGTTTCTTAACAACTAGATGAAAAGATTTCTATGCTAAGAACTTATGGGATGAACACTTAATAAAAATTAATCTTCTTGTTCGTGTTCTTGTGCGGAAATCGATATTAGCTTGAGCTTCGATTGTTCAAATAAGCTTCCGTTATTTTCACTCTAAAGTGAATCCCATATATATAGACCTTGAAATCAAAGAGCCGTTGGAGAGCAATTTGAATTTCGTTATATATTTGGTAGACTTCTGGGAGCTTGATGTGAAGAGCTTCGGAACGGCATGGCCAAAAAGCGTGAATTTATATTTTGTAGCCAATTCTGAGAGGTAGCATCAAATCTCATGAATTGTCGGCTCCGATCATACGTGTCTTGTTCTTATTGGATAGCGACTCACTTTTTCAAAGGTTGTTCTTCCAACTAAGCTTCGACATTCTTCTTGTTCGGATCATAGACGTATGATTAGGTGAAACATCGATTTCACCTAGTGAAATGACCGATCGATCCGAATCGATCGATCTACGATAGAGTCTTCAGTGCTTGGTTGACTTAGCTTCAACTACTAGCGGGACTTCGTGATGTAGGTCTTCCGTCCGATCTTGAGTATTGAGTTTGATCTTTATGACTTTAGTGAGATATCGACGGATCGTAACGATCGATCTTCTATTCTTGTCTTGCATTACGGCCCTTGGATATCACCGTCCTTTGAGTCTTCAGATCGACCTATACATATTGAGTTTCCCTCAATATGTGACCTATCTATTTCATCGGTTGTTTTATACAATCATTATCAACTGGTCTCCTATAGCAGGTAATATAAACATCACTCCAATGTGTCCGACCGGGTCCTATTACATATGTTTTTGAAACTTTCATCAAAATTATAAATTTCCCAACAATACTTAATAGCATGGCGATACATTTATACAAAACTTCTACCCCGAGCACACAAAATGGAACCGTAGGCAGTCAAGTGAAATCCAAGCTTCCGTCGGGATAAATCTGACCCCTTCCCCTATTCCCCCTACGTATATAGGATATTTTAAGAAGTGAACATCTTTTTTAGTAGCGGGGTCGGGGGAAATAATAGGAAAGGCGATTTCACTATATTTCTGACTTGGGATAGGCCCTATTGCTATATCGGAAGTTACTCCACGTATTGCTTGACGTAAAACAGATAGTGGATTTGTTTCTGTCTTTTGTTGAATTTTTTTCATGGCTCGATAGATAATTTGAAAAGCCAATGATTTTTTTTCTGTATTTCAGAATACGGTTAACCAACATGTTAACTAATCGATTATGATAAATTGGATCGGATTTTGCTATTTTATCTTCTGCAGTACCTCGATGTGATGCTATTAAGAAGTTTGAGACTCTTGTTTATATGAACTGGATTTAGGGGGTCATTCATCCTAAAATTAGGATTCATTTCTTGCCGCAAATATTCACTTGTGGTATACCATATTTCAATGGATTGGGGTAATTTTTTCTATCGACGGACAAACAATGAAAGTTTTGTTATTCCTCTTCTTTGTCTATAAAAATCCAAATTTTGATGCCTTATACGCCATAGATAGTCCGAACTGTATAGGAACAATAATCAATTTTAGCGCGAATGGTTTGTAGGGGAACCCGACCCTCTCTGATCCATTCGACACGTGCAAATTTAAGGATTACAAATCTTTTTCACAAAAAACAAAAAATATTCTTGTCATTTAAATAGAATGATACGTACCATAGAAGCTAAACATTTCTTCATTTTATATGATTATATTATACGATTGATATGTATTTTATTTAAATGAGGTTCAGTAATATCGATTCTTGTGAGAAAGTGAATAAAAAGGGATAGGATAAACTACCCCTGCCTCAATCGTTAAATAAACTGACCTGGGGAAATCCATGAACTCAATTCGTTTTGCCTTGTGAGAAAATCCATAAGTAGATTAGGATATGTATGATTTGATCAATGTAATAGACTAGTCTAGATCCAGGTTTATTTATTTTTAGTAAATAAATTGTAACCGTATTAAAAACGAAGACAGAGACGAAGAATTAAAGATGGACAACCAAGTCTTTGGACGTGAAGTTAAAGAAGTCTGCTGGCTGTACCAAAGGCTCAGTTATCGCACGTCATGCTAAAGGTCGCTAACGGGCGAGGGTCGGGCGACGGGCGTTTGCAAGGACTTGGCGAGGGCACGCACAGACGCGGACGCACGGGCTGTGCAGAGGCTATAAGTCGAGCCGTGGCGTGAGGAGACAAGTGGGGCAAGACCGCTTTCACGGCAACGGGCGAGATCCACGTGACACAAAATGCAAAGAAAAATTAATACCGCGGCGACGGGCAACGGGATGGCCGATTCGGATCTTGAAGTCTTGGCGCTAGCGACGTGGACACACGCCGCCGCCGAGCTACCCATTTTCGTGACGTTGTCTCAAACCTTGACGGAGGACATTTTAAAGAATTTGTTGAGGTCGAGTGGAAGCTTTTCGAGATGAACGATGAAGGCTACGAAGATGATTTTTCAAGATCAAGACATGACAAAAATTAACCGTGATAATTGGATATATTTGCCCAATATCTTTAATTTTTTGTTTTGATGATTGCTTTATTTTCATGCTTATTTAATTTATTTGAATATGCGATGCATGAGAAATTGTTTGGAAAAATCTCACTTTCGAAAATTACGAAGTATTTTAAGATAATTAATTGACAATTTTATTCCGGATAATAAAATTGAATTAATTTTGACCTCCATGATTTATTTATTTGTGAATTCTTTTGGAGAAATTTCTCCCACGGAACAGCCAAAAGATAGTTTTCACATGAATGAATTCATAAAGGATGATTGTGAATTATTATTAGTGGCTACTATGACCCTCCCCACGAGGCTCGTTCAAAACGAAATAATAATTATATATTTAATCATGATTATTACTTAGGTATAAAATTGATATGCATATACTTCCCCGAAGTCCCTGTCAATTTTATATTGTTCAATTGGGAGCAAACTATTAATTTGAAAATAAAAGGTTTGTAACTGTCTTTGTTCGTAACATGCTTAAATATGTTTAAATAATAATCCACCCCACGTGACATATTTAAACTATTTTGAGATGTTCGCTGATACATGTTCATATTTTTTTAAGATTTTAATATGATTCATGAGATCGAATTATGTGATAATTTTGTGTTAATCTGGATATTAACACAACTGTTGGGAGATAAATTTAATAAAGAAGTTTTGATTAGATCCCAAAACCCCTGAAGACACTTGAAGACATCAAGACTCGATGAAGTTCTCAAGACATCAAGACTCGATGAAGTTCTTTGAAGACATCAAGACTCGATGAATTCTATCAAGACTTCGAGAAGATATCAAATACTCGAGATAACCCTTGAATGTTCGTAGGCAATTGAATAATATCTATCTCAAGACTACAAAACCGGAAAAAACACACATGTTCGGAAAAGTAGATATTGCCCAAAAACATTCTAAAGTGCATAAAAAAAAAACTAAGTCTAAGTGTTGTTTCAAAGTTATCTCATTCGGATAGATTGACCAAAAAGAGCCGTTTTTGTTATCTACATTCATCAAGACAAGAACCAATCGAGAAAAGACAAAGATCAGATTTCAATCGACAATTTGAAAAGCGATAGGACCCTGAATTATGTCAGTAGTACTAAGTTCCAGACTGCAAAAATTGGTGATTGGCTACATGACTGCCTATTTCCTAAAACATGCAAGGGAGTGTTCAAACCCTAAAAATAGTCGTTCATCAAACACAAGAAGAGGAAACTCATAAAGCTATCTCTTCCAACGGATAATTTTCAAAGAGTGACCTTGGTGAAGTTGCCTATAAATACCAGTGACCCTTTACATTGAGAGGTCACGGGAAATTTCAAAGCAACTCAAGAGCTCATTCGTATTATTGAAAATTGAAGAACTCGAAAACCCTAGAATTTTCCAAGTGTTTCACATTGGAGAGAGCTCACTATTCTAAGCCTAGAGTGATAGATATATCCAAAGCTTAGAAGAGATATCCTAGCCTTTGCATTAGTACTTATTGTAAAGGATATCTCACCCTAGTTGGAAACCAACCCAAAACTCAAACCCTTTGTTAAGGTAGTTTGTGTGTGTTTTGTTGGTGCGTTAGAGTTGTAAAGAGTGAGTAAGCTACAATGAATTAGACAGAAAACTCTAGAGAAGAAGTTAGTAAGCTACTTGTGGTAGTCTGAACACTTGTGTGTGTTTGAGTTAGTAAGCTGCAGTGAGTCAGCCAGAAAACTCAAGGTAGAAAAGTGAGTAAGCTACAGTGAGTTAGCCGGAAAGCTTTAGGAAATGGTTAAGGAATTTCTCTAAATATCAGAGAGAGTGGACGTATGAGCTTGAGTCTCTGAACCACTATAATTGTTGTGTTGTTTGCTTTCTGTACTGCATTTTTATCTGTTGCATGTTTTTCACTGAAAGCATATTTCACTGATATTCAGTTGGAACCAATCCACTAAACTTGCATCAAATTGATCACAGCCTTAATCACTGTTTTATTGAAGGGAAGATATTTCAGTAAAGCTAAAACGAGTATAAACTTAGGGCCAACCATTCCGCACACTTGTGTAGCTAGAACAGATAGTTACCAAACTGAACTAACTCTACTGAGTGTTCAGTAAGATAATTATCTAATCCAAGCTCCTCAGGATCACTGATAAATTCAGGATCAATTGGGCTAATCTGAAGCTTCTGAAAGTAGCTCAGGATCATTGTCTCAGTAGACTTTGACTCAGGGCAATCCGTGCTTCTCAGGGCAAAATTATCAGGGTAACCTGACACATCTGACCTCGAAAAGAAAAGTTTTAAAATCATTTGAACACGTGTATTCCCCCCATACACGTGTGAGACTCTTTAAGACCGGGACCAACAAGTGGTATCGAAAGCGGGGTTCATTTTGACCACTTGCTTTGGTAGCCATACCATTTCTTTGAAAAGACTTTGGTGGTCTACTGAATAGATCTATTTGCTGATATCTTACAAGGCTCAGTCATCATGCCTTCTAAGAAACTTCCTATGTTCTAGATTGAGAGCTATGACCTATGGAGACTGAGAATGCAGGCTCATCTGTATTCAAAACATGAAAGAATGTGGAGAGTGGTTTCTACCCAATGACCATTTTTTCAGAAATAACCCAAGATGCCATCCAAATTAAGCCTAACAGAAACAACCCCGATATCATCAAGGCAAGGATGAACCCGAAGAAGAGATACTTGGGATGTTCAACCTGGAAGTGCCAGAGGATGAAGTGGAAGAAGACTGAAGACTATGTACTTCTGTTTTAAATTCAGTTGTTTTTTATTTTCATTGTAATCTGTAACTCTTATCCAACATCAATGAAAATTTTATCTTTATGCTCAAAAGATAATATCTCGTTATCTTTTTACAAGTCTTGATATGCCAGATTGTTAAGGAAATTGTTGGGAAAAATTGTCATTTTGGTTTGTAATAGATAAACTGAAACCCGAGTATAGGTTAGGTTTTTCTTAAAATGTAACAAGATGGTTGTGGCATCATCAAAAAGGGAAATTGTTGGAGATGAATTTAATAAAGAAGTTTTGATTAGATCCCAAAACCCCGAGTATGACATGTTCAGGATAATCTTGATGATCGAAGTCCGGTTTTCAAAGATAGATTGTTCAGGAAGTTATCTGCACCATGTATAGTCGAGAAATATAGATCAAAGTTAGATTCTCAAGACATCAAGACTCGAGAAGTTCTTTCAAGACAATCAAGACTTCGATGTAATCAAGACATCAAGACTCGATAAGTTCTTCAAGACACATCAAGACACAATGTAAATAATCAAGACATCAAGACTCAAGAAATAATCGAAGACATCAAGACTCGATAAGTAATCAAGACATCAAGACTCAAGAAGTTGTCAAGACAATCAAGACTCAAGAAGTTGTTGAAGACATCAAGACTCAAGAATTCTTCAAGACTCAAGAAGATATCAATACTCGGTATAACCCTAATGTTCGTGGTCTTGAATAATATCTATCTCAAGACTACAAAACCGAGAAAACGCACATGTTCGTAAAAGTAGATATTGCCCAAAACATTCTAAAGGCGCATAAAAAGGAACTAAGTCTAAGTGTTGTTTTCAAAGTTATCTCATTCGGAGATTGATAAAAAGAGTCGTTTTGTTGGTCTACATTCATCAAGACAAGAACCAATCGAGAAAGACAAAGATCAGACTTCATTGACAATCGAAAAGCGACAGACCTCAATTATGTCAAGAGTACTAAGTTCCAGATCGCAAAAATTGGTGATTGGCTACATGACCGCATATTTCCTAAAACATGCAAGGAGTGTTCAAACCCTAAAAATAAATTGCTCATCAAACACCGTAAGAGGAAACTCATAAAGATATCTCTTCCAACTGATAGTTTTCAAAGAGTGACCTTGGTGAAGTTTCCTATAAATACCAGTGACCCTTTACATTGAGAGGTCACGGGAAATTTAAAAGCAACTCAAGAGCTCATTCGTATTATTGCAAATTGAAGCACTCGAAAACCCTAGAATTTCCCAAATGTTTCACATTGGAGAGAGCTCACTATTCTAAGCCAGAGAGTGATAGATATATCCAAAGCTTAGAAGAGATATCCTAAATTTGCATTAGTTCTTATTGTAAAGGATATCTAACCCTAGTTGGAAACCAACCCAAAACCCAAACCCTTTGTTAAGGTAGTTTGTGTGTGTTTTGTTGGTGAGTTAGAGTTGTAAAGAGTGAGTTAGCCAGAAAACTCTTGAGAAGTAGTTAGTAAGCCACTTGTGGTAGTCGGAACACTTGTGTGTGTTTGAGTTAGTAAGCTGCAGTGAGTCAGCCAGAAAACTCAAGGTAGAAAAGTGAGTAAGCTACATGAAGTTAGCCCGAAAGCTTTAGGAAGTTGTTAAGAATTTCTCTCAAGATCGTAGAGAGTGGACGTAGGAGCTTGAGTCTACGAACCACCATAATTGTTGTGTTGTTTGCTTTCTCATCTGCATTATTATATGTTGCATGTTTTTCACTGAAAGCATATTTCACTGATATTCATTGGAACCAATCCAATCGAACTTGCATCAAATTGATCCACGACCTTAATCACCGCTTTTTATTGAAGGAAAGATATTTCAAAGAAAGCTAAAACGAGTATAAACTTAGGGCCAACCATTCCAAGACAATTGAGTAGTTAGAATGCAGATAGTTACCAAATCAACTAACTTTCTTTGAATGTTCAAGAAGATAATTATCTAATCCAAGCTCCTCGGGATCTCTCGATAAATTCAGATCATTGGGCTAATTTAATCCGAAAAGTTCGAAAGCGGCTCGATCATTGTCTCGATGAGACTTTGACTCAGGGCAATCCGTGCTTCTCAGGGCAAAATTATCAGGATAACCTGACCCATCTGAACTCAGTGAAAGAAAAGTTTTAAAAATCACTGAACACGTGTATTCCGCCCCCCCATACACGTGTAAGACTCATTAACACCGGGACCAACAACAACATGTATATTTATTTTCAGTCACAACATGTCGCAACCTTTTAATCCACTGTTAATATACTTTAAGTCTATAGATGTTGGGAAATTTATGATTTTGATGGAAGTTCCAAAACAGATTTAATAGGACCAGTCAGTTCTGTTAGTTAACTGATGACTTAAATATCATAATAGGATGATCAGTTGAGTTGTATAGTCAATTGATGTAATAGATAGGTCACATGTTGAGGGAGAACTCAATATGTAGAAGGTAGATCAGAAGATTAGACAAATCAAGAAGTCAGGTGAGACATGAAGCAGAAGACTCGGAAGACTTGAAGATCAGAAGACCTAATGAAGACCTATGACAGAAGAACACCAGATGAGTCGGTAAGTTAAGCTAAGACAACTTACATCAAAAGACTCAACCAGGTAGATAGATCAGTTGTAACTGATCAGGTCAGTTCAGTCAGGTAAACACGCAAGTGTTTACTCAAGGCGTACAAACCTATCATACAAGAAGAATGTCAACCTAAGTTGGTGAATCAAGCGCCGAATAAGTGTACTTGACAACCAATGAGAGCGAGACACGTACGTATGGAACTGATATTGCAGGACAAAGCGGTTCAGAGTCAAACGGCTATAAAGGACAACGAAGCACGCATTTGGCCATGCCACCTCTGAGCACGTCAAATCAGACCTGCATACCTACCTTAAATAGACCAAAATTCGAATTGCTCTCCAACAGCTAATTTAATTTTGTGCCTATATATATTTGATCAAACCTTCAAAGTAAGGTTACAGAAATAATTCAAAGCTCAAACACAAGCTATTTCCGCACGAAGAACACCAAGAACTCAAGAATATTTCTAAGTGATCATCTCATAGTTCTTAGCAAGAATTCTTATTCTTTAGCTTAAGGCTACTCAAATACTAGGATAGAATTCCAGTTGGAACAACTCAAATCTTATATCCAAACCAAGTGTTAGGTTAAGTTTGTTTAGCAAGATTTCAGACTAGGGTTTCTAGTTCTGATTTCTGGGATTGGTTGAGTGAGAACTCTTGAAACATTTGTTGTACTGTGTTGGACTAACACATTAATCTAAGTTCAATTGGTTAGTTGGTGCCCCTGTTGATAGGGAAGAGCGGACGTAGGACAAGTTGTCTGAACCACTATAAATCTTGTGTGCTTTATCTGTTTTACACTTATACACACACCTGATATTCAAAATTGCATGGATATTCTAAGTATGGATCAGTTCTGTATCAAGCAGCTGATCTGATCAGTTTGGCACTTCGTCCTCTGATCTTTTCAAAAAACTTAGAATCTGATTTGGTAAACTGGTTTTTCACATGGGTTAATCTTATCCTCCGCACAATCAATTAAGCTGATAGACACCGAACTGAACTGCTCTCAAGCGACCAGTAAGTTGAATATCGGTCCATACTGATTCACTCGCACTCTGATAAGGAAACTCGCTTTTCACACTTGATCTCACGAAAAGTTTCAGAAGTCTATTCACCCCTCCCCTCTAGACTTCTACCTTACTAAACCCCGTTCAGGACCTATAAGTGGTATTAGAGCAGTGGTTATACAGACCACTGGCTTTGAGTATCATTGGTTCTTGAAGAAGAACCATTATGGTCACTTGAACAGATCTTAAAAGAACCTGTTTTTAAAACTCATCTGTTTTCAAATCAAATAGTCAGCATGGATAACACTACAGGAATGAACCATGATCTGCCTAAGTTCTCTGTCGATGAGTATGCCAATTGGACGATCTACAGGAGCGACCATCTGGGTGTCATAAGCAACTGGATGAAGGAAGTTCTTGAACAAGGGCCAATCATAATCTACTACACCAATTCAGGTGAAGGAGCTGATCGTGATCCAGATCATCCTACTGGAGCAAGGATTAGAAAGAGTCCTTCTTTGGTGGACGCCGATGAAAGGAAGTTGTCCAATCTGGATACAGTTGCAAGACATCTCATCATCAAGACATTGGACAAGACTACGCGTGAAAAGGTCAAGTATCTAAAGACTTCTAGAGAGGTATGGGATACTTGTTGGGGTTATACATGAATGTATGCTTTTTACTTTGTAGAACCAAATTGAATTTCTTATTTATTTACTGAAATAAATTATTTATCACTGTTGCATTAAATATGATTAAATATTATATATATTTGTTGCAAACATGTTCAATAAATAGTATGTGTTACGTTGTAGTTAATTTGGTGATACCAGATCACGGAAGATCAAATTAACAGTTCCTCGTAACTAAGTACAAATTCACAACCCAGGTGGAAATGAACAATCCATCGTGAAAGGTTGAAGTGTAAGGCTCAGATTGGCTTGTCTTGACCAAGAGATTACACTATTGCATTATGATGCGCTGAATAGGACCTACATGAGGATAAATTCTTGATATTGAATATACAAGAATTAGACCTCAGTGGTTTGTTATTTCTTAATCTCCGTCCCTTAAATAGGATCGTGTGAAATTAATAGCTATTGCTTTGACTTATGATGGGAACAAAATAAACGCGATTCGATACCTTATATCTTGGGCAATATTATTAGTTACATGACGATTGCTAAGATTTAATACGGAGAATCGTGTGCAAGTATGGATTGCTTGATTTGTCCCCTTGGTGAGCTCAGAAGCTTTATCATACCAAATCTTGCAAGTGAAAATTTATTTCCGGTATGGATAATAATGTTGAGTTGTCTTTACTCCAAGAACAAAGATATTAATTAACATAAAACTTGTTCAGTGGCTTAATTAATTAGTGGACTAGATAATCTTAATCACGAAAAAAAATAATCGGGAGCCATATTATTGTGAAGTTGTAATATGGGTTAAGATGGATAGTTCAATATTAATTTTATAGTGGAATAAATTAATATTAATGGGCTTGAATAATATTTGGCTTAATATTTGAAATTCATAGCCCATTAGAGGTCCAATCTTAATTCTCCTAAAGACCCCTCAAATATCTCAATTAATAAAAAGGAGAAGAAAATATTGTTGTCTTATTTTTCCCAAAATTTTCGAAAATATTAAGAGGGGAAAGAAAAGATTTTCTTGATTTTCTTGGAAAGATTTTATGGAATTCTTGAGATACAAGTTTATCCCATAAATTCAAGAAAAGTAAAAGATATTTTTCCTTCTCCATTTAATTGGAATTTTTGAAAATTAGGGACAAGAAGGGAGGATAAGATTTTGTTGGAAGATATTTTGGGATATAGAATATATTGGATATATTCAAGATTATATATTGAGAAAGAAGCAAGGAAATTTCTCAATGACCCAAATTAGGTCAAAATTTTCGACCACCCCTTGTCCTATAAATAGGAGATGAATTTTTCATCCCCAATGCAATTCCATGTGTTGGAAAAATTAGAAATCCACAAAGGTGGTGGCAAATATTTTCAGTTTTTCTCCTTTATTAAAATCGTTCGTAAGAATCCTTCCACCGGATTACGGTCGTGGACGTGGGACGTATTTGAGAAGGCACTTTGGGTTGATCCATCGTCTCAACGGTTATCTCTACAAGAGGTATGTAATCTCGTAACTCCTAGATTCCGCATGCTTAGGATTTACGTGAATTACGTATACGCATGTTGCTAATTGCTTGTTTAATTATTATGTTGAATTGATTTAGGATTAATTCATGTTAGTAATTAATTGAATAATTTAAATATGTATTTAAATACATCTCGAATAGATCCGGGCACCACAAATTTCCCAACAATACTCTTGATGAAATCTGCGAAGGTAATGACCTGATTAAGAATAGCAGACTGCAAGCTAAACTGGTCAAATTTGAGAAGCTTAAGATGCTGCCAAACGAGTCTATCAACCAGCTTGATGGAAGAATTACTCAAGGAGTCAACAGACTTCGTGATCTAGTAAGAATAATGTCTGACAAATATATCAATTACAAGATTCTGAGGTCCCTGACCAAGGAATTGGATATGAAAGTCATTGTGATTAAGGATTGTCAAGACATTGCTACAATGAAATCGAGCAATCTGTTTCTCAGTTTAAAAGCTCATGAATTTGATCTGATTGCAAGAGGATGAGAAGATGATGAAGTTCCTGCTGAAGCTACATCGAGTATGAAAAAAGTTATTGCATTTCAGGCAACCAGTAGGAGTTCACGATCTGGGGAACCAGTTGGAAACATCATCATTCAGACTAAACATATTGCTTTGCTGACTAGAAAACTTGAACAGTCGAATGTTCAAATGGGAAAGTATCGGAAATTCTATAAAGACTATCAGAACAGCAGAGGAAGAGATAGGAGATCTACCGACAGATCACGAGAGAGAAATCGTTCTAATGACAGATGAGATGATCGAAGAGACGATCGTAGAGAAGAGAAAAGAGATGATCGAAAGGATGACATACGAGATGATAGATCAGATCAAAGAGGTTCTGATTACAGGCAAACTGGAAAATCTCCTGACATATCTTATCGCAGAAATGACTCACCCAACAAAAGAAATTCTGGAGAATCTGGAGTATGCTTCAATTGTCAAAAACCAGGTCACTATAGTGTTGATTGCCCTGACCTGACTCCGAAGAAGAGAGAAGAAAAGCGAAATAGAAGAGAGCAAAGGTATTGAGACAGAAAAGCCATGGTTGTTGATACATCAAGTATCGATGACTCCTACCTGACTTCAGATGACTCGGGGTATTCATCTGTTGAGGACTTCTGCCTGATGACCACTACTGATGATGTCTACGATCTGTACTTCTCATCTGATGACGACATCTGTCTGATGGCCAAGGAAGCGGACAAAACTGAGGTAATCTCTAACCCTTCTGTGCTTTGTGTTTCCACGCCTGCTGGAGAGATTGACCTGCAGCTCTACAATGAACAATTGCTTGATGATCTCTCTGATGCAATAGATGTTTATACACGTGTGGAAGTTGAGAACGATAGCCTAAGGGCTGAGAGTGTTTGGCTTGTCAAGGATAATAAGATAAGTAAAGCTGCTGAACTGAAATCAGTTGAAACTGTTCAGAAGATGACCACAGAACTGGAGTTTCTGAAAGCCAGCTCTTCTGATCAGGGAAAGCTGGTTAAAGAACAGCAGGCTCTCGACCTAAAACAAGATGGAGATCTCAACGTCCTTGAGGCTAAGTTTGATGAACTCTTCAGAATGCATGAGAAACTAAAAGCTATCGAGGACAGTTTGTGAAGAAAGTAGAATTTTTCACGAAATCATCTAAAACTGTTCAGAACTTGAACAACTACTATCGCAAGCCAACTGATAAGAAGGGTATTGGGTATGAAAATCCATCTGGATCCTCAAAAGTCCCGTCTGGTTCACATCAGAAATGTGTAACCAAACAAGATTCTGATAAAGATACAAATTACGCCAAATTTGTATCAAATAAGGGTAAAGGACCAGCTGACCAGGCAAGAAAAATGCAGGATCAGAAAGGGAACATAAATGGATCCCAACTGATCAGACTTCAGTCGAGTAATGAACAGAAGAACCCATTACTTCTGAAGATACCTCAGCTCAATCAGCAGAGTAGACACCAGCATGGACCATCTCGTAAGGGATGGTCTCACCAAGTCAACTCGACCAACCCGCCTCGACTAAAGATGCCAAAGGTAACTCGCCAAAGCCATCTCAGGCAAAAAGAGATATGAATCTTTTGATGGAAGCAGTCGTACCTACCCTTATAATCAGAAACCTAGGACAACTGCACCTGAACCTCACTGGATCAAAAGAAGACAGGCTACCAAGAAATATCCCAAGTCTTCTGACTCATCCAAGGCTTACACTCATAATCATAATGATCAGAATGCACATGAAGAGATTTATGATTATGTAGATGTTTATGGGAGACAAATAAGGCCTTCTGATCTTGTTGATTATCATAGAAGTGTCCTGTTTGTTTGGATCCCGAAAGGTAACATTAACCCTCAGGACCCAATCCTACAAAGGGTACCTAAAGCCTGATTTGATTGCAGGTTTGTGTGGGTTTAGCCAATAAGGGAGGTGTACAAGCAACTATCTGGTACATCGATAGTCAATGCTCAAGGCACATGACTGGCAACAAACATCTCCTCAGTTCATACGCAGAACAAGAAGGCTCACGTGTACTCTTTGGTGATGATAACTTTGGTTTTACCAGAGGATTCGGATCCTTGGTAAATGATGATGTACAAGTTACCGGAGTTTCGTATGCCGATGGTTTAAAACATAATCTGTTATCAGTTTCACAATTCTGCAACAATGAATTCAGTGTTGAGTTCTCGACTTATCAATGCACTATCAAGAATCGAGCCACTCAACAGATCTTGCTAACTGGTTCCAGAAAAGGAACGATCTATACTGCAGATTGGGACAGTTGTCCAAGAAATGCATGCCTGATTTTTAAGAGTTCCAAAATCAGCAGTTGGCTCTGGCACAAGAGAATGAGTCATCTGAACTTTAAAATGCTTAACAAGATAGCAAGGATGTCCTTGGTTGAGGGGCTCCTAAATGAAGTTTTCTCTAAGGATCAGACATGTGCCACATGTCAAAAGGGAAAACAAGTCAAGGCTTCATTCAAAGGGATTCCTTCACCACCATCCAGCTGAGTATTGCAACTTGTTGGGAAATTTATTAAGTTTTGATAAAAGTTCCAAAACAGATGTAATAGGACCAGTCAGAATCTGCTAGCTAACTGACGTTTTATTTTGAGAACTAGGCTGACCAGTTGAAAACTGATGTATAGAGCAACTGATGTATAAATTAGATTAGAACACACACTGAGGGGGAACTCAATGTATAGCTCTTAGTCTTGAAGATCAGTTATAAAGATCACTTATGAAGATCAGAAGAGAAGAATTGGAGATCTGAAGATTTCAAGACTGAAGACAGATAAAACACATCAGATGAAGTCAGTAAGTTGAGCTAAGACAACTTACAACCAAAGACTTCAAATAGGTCAGATCAGTTCACCTGATCTGTTCAGTTCTAAGAAGTGTTCTGAAAGTTCATTATACTTTCAGAAAGGTCGATCAGACAACAAGCATAAAACCTATCAAGACCAGATTGAATGGTACTTGCTAGCCTATGAGAGATCGACACGACTGTACGGAACTGATAAGACTCGGGGTTGGAGGCTCAATGTTCAACGGCTAGAAAGGACAAAGTTGCATGCTTTGGGCCATACCGCCTCTGTGAAGAATCATATCAACCCTGCAAACCTACCTTAAATAGACCGAAATTTGAATTTCTCTCCAACGGCTAGTTCGATTTCATGCCTATAAATAAGGGATCAAACCTTCTGAGTAAGGTTACGGAAATTATCTACAAGCAAAAAGGTTCTCAAGATTTCCGCACGAAGAACACAATCACAAGAGTTATTCTTAAGTGTTCATCCCTTAGTTCTTAGCAGAATACTTATCCTCTAGTTTTAGGCTAATCAGAAGATAGGATAGTATTCCAGTTGGAACAAAACAAATCTTATACCAAAACTATGTTAGGTTAAGTTTGTTATAGCAAGATTTCTATCTAGGGTTTCTAGATTAGATTTATGGGATTGGCTGAGTGTGAACTCGTTAAATATCTGTTGGTTGTATTGTGTTGGACTAACACATTAAACTAAGTCCAGTTGGTTAAGTTGGTGCCCCTGCTGATAGGGAAGAGTGGACGTAGGACAAGTTGTCCGAACCACTATAAATCTGTGTGCCTTTCATCTGCTTTACACATACTTGCACACTACTATTGTTATCTGCATGCATATTCTGTACCTAGATCAGATTAGCATCAAGCTACTGATCTGATCAGTTTGACATTTTAGTCACCTGATCCGAACTGTTGTTCATAATCTCATTTGAGTAAAACTGGTTTTCTACACGGGTTAACTTATCTTCCGCACCATCAGTTAAGTTGATAGACGCCGAATTAGTCTGTTTACCAGATCAGTAAGTCGGATATCAGTCCAAACTGATCCACTTCGCACTCTGATCAAATAAATGTGCAAATCACATCTGATCCACGAAAAAGTTTTTGAAGTCTATTCACCCCTCCCCTCTAGACTTCAACCCTCACTGAAACCCGTTCGGGACCTACAAGTGGTATTAGAGCAGTGGTTCTTCCGACCATTGGCTTTGAATATCATTGGTTCTTGAGGAAGAACCCTTGTGGTCACTTGAACTGATCTTTGAAAACCTTTTTAAAACTCATTTTCTTAAAAACAAAATCACCACAAGCATGGATAAAACTTCAGGTATGCATCGTAATCTACCCATGTTTTCTGTTGATGAGTATGCAGATTGGTCCATAGACACGAGAGACCATCTGGGAGTGATTAGCAACGGAATGGATGAGATTCTTGAGATAGGACCGATTATCATCTATCACTATAATCCAGCTGAAGCAGGAGAACGAGATCCTACTCAACCAGTTGGAGCAAGAATCAGAAAGAGTCCTCTTCGATGGATGCGGATGAGAGGAAACCGCCTAACCCGGATATCTTGCTTGCGGACATCTCATCATGAAAACCATGGATGCTACTACAAGAGAGAAAGTGAAGTACCAAGACAATTTATGGAAGTCCGGATACGCTTTGTCAAAATCAGTAGAAAAATGAACAGATCAAGGACAAGCAGATCGCAAGTCGAAATTTGGGTTGTATTTGAGAAACTCAAGATGTTGCCAAATGAAACAGTTGATCAATTTGATGGAAGAATCACACGAGTCAATCGACTTCGTGATCTCGGACGAGTTATGTCAAACAAGGATATCAATTGCAAAATTCTCAGATCGCTGACTAAGAAATGGGATATGATGGTGACTGTGATTAAGGACTGTCAAGATATTGCTACAATGAAGCCAAATGATCTAATCTTCAGTTTGAAAGATCATGAGTTTGACCTGATCGAGAGAGGACAAGGATCTGATGATGTCCTAGCTGAAACTACTCCCAATCCCAAATCTGTTGCATTTCAAGCAGAAAGTAGTAGTTCACTTAATCAGGAACCAGCTTGAAACATCATCACTGTTTTAACAAATTGCCTTTTACCGACAAGAAAACTGGAAAGAACAAATGTTCAAATGGGCAAATACAGGAAGTTTTATGATGACTATCGAAGGAGTAGAGGAAGAGATCGTCGTTCATCTGACAGATCGCAAGAGAGGTATTGTTCATCTGATAATCGAGATAACAGGAGAGAAGAAAGACAAGACGATCATTCTGACGAAAGGAAGGATGATCGAAGAGATGACCGGAAAGAAAGTAGACGTGATGATCGATCAGATAGGAAAGGTTCTCGATTATCGACAGAATGGGAAGTCTCCCCGACAGCATTACGAAGACACGATTCTCCGTGCAGATAAGCTCGTGGATTCAAGAGTGTGCTATAATCACGAAACCAAAGCACATTAAAAGGCCGATTGTCCCCGACCGACCCCCCAAAGAAAGAGAGGAGAAAAGAAACAGAAGAGAACAGAGATACAAGGATAGGAAAGTTATGGTCAGATATACGGTGCGCGGCATTTCCTACCCGCCTCGATGATTCTCGTTACTCATCCGTCAAGATTTCGCTTGATAACAATAATCGATGATGTCGATGATCTAAGTTCTTTTATCCGATGATGACATCCGCCTCCTACGGCCGTGAGAATCGGATCAAACAGAGGTACTTTCTAACTCTTCTCGGGCTCTTTCTTCCACACCACATGTGCCGAGCACATCTGCAGGAGAGGTCAACTTCCAGGTCTACAATGACCAATTACTTGATGATCTTTCCAATGCAATAGATACTTATACATGAGTGGAAGTTGAGAACGATAACCTGAGAGCTGAGAACATCAGGCCTGTTAAAGAAATTGAGGCAAGTAGAGCAAATTGAACTAAAATCACCAAAACTGCTCGTAAGGTGACCACAGAATCGAGTCTCTCAAGGTCACTTTTTCCGATCGGGAAAAGCCGGTTTAGGAACAAATGCTCTCAACCTACAACAAGCCAAAAGAACTCAAATCTCTTCAGGCTAAGTTTAATGAACTCTTCCGGATACATGAGAATCTGAAAGTACTTGAGGACGGTCTACGTAAGAAAATAGAGGTTTTCATGAAATCTTCTAAAATTGTTCAAGACTTGAACAACTATTTTCGTACGCCGACTGACAAGAAGGGAATTGGGTATGAAATCCCTTCTAGATCCTCAAAAGCCCCGTCTGGTTCACATCAGAAAAGTGTAACCAAACGAGTTTCTGACCAAGATACACGAAATGCCAAATCTGTATCTGGTAAGGGAAAAGGACCAGCTGATCAAGCAAGGCAAGTGTCAAATCAGAAAGGGAACAAAAATGAACCCCTAACTCGATCGACACATCGGCTAGGTATCATCAGATGAACCCAGTTCTTCTGAGGAAACCACAGCCCAATCAGCAGAGTAGGTATCAGGCTGGACCATCTCGAAAGGGACAGTTCCAGCTGATGCAGACTCAGTCCAAGTTGCCTAACAAGCAAGCTAAGGGTAAACTGCTAAGACCAATTATGCCAGAAAGATATGAATCTTTTAATGGTAGCAGTCGTACCTACCCTTACAATCAGAAACCTAGGGCTGCTGCAACTGTGCCCCACTAGATTAAAAGAAGACAAGTTTCAATGAAAAATCCCAAGTCTTCTGATTCATCCAATGCTCACACTCATAATCATAAGAACCAGATTGCATATTGTTGCATACTAAAATATCGGGTTAAGAATAATGTAAATGTGGCTAATCGATTCTAGTAACACAAACAAGTAATAATCGAACGAGAAGAATGCGGGAAGAACTCTCGAGTTCTTCCCTTAAATTTGATGTTGTATAGATGATGAGAGAATGGGAGTAGGTTGGGAGAAAATCAATCTCCTTTAAAATGAGGGGTGTGGTCCTCTATTTATAGAGGACCAACCTTGAAAGCTAAAAAAACAGTAAATATATCTTAACCCTTTATTTTAGGGTTTTATTATAACCGTTGATCTAGACAGTAACATTATATCTATATTACAATAAATGCACTTGTCTTGTCTCGTAAAGTTGACTCTTGGTTTTGCTTGGATTGTTCCTCGAGGAGGTCGCTGTCGGTTTTGCCATGAGCGACCTCGGAGAGGGTCGCCAGCGTGAGCAACCTAGGGGGGTGGTCACATGAGCCACCCCGAGAGGTCACCCGGAGCGGTTCTGGGAGGTCGCCCGCCAAATAGTCTTTACTCTTCTTTCTTCCGACCCTGCCACGGATCGCCCTCGAGGAGGTCAGCTTGTTGGCGTGAGGTTGATCTTCCGTTTGCTCGGGTCGATTCGGGCCTAGGTGGGCCCCAACGACGCAGTCGGATAATCGGGCACATCTCCGCTTGATTTGTCTAACAACAATAGCCCCCAAGGCCTGACTTTTAACTTTGTTGTGAGCTCGATCTTGATCCATACCTTCGATGCGGCCTCGCGTTATCATGTTTGCCCCGAGCATGCTTTCCGGATGCCATATAAGGTCTTAATAGTTCAGAATGAGCCCCCGGGTTGAGGATTTTCCTACACTCGTCGTTGATTTTGTGTGGTGCTCAGATCCGAGGTGAGCCCCTTTAAGACGAAGTCTTTTTTCAGGCTCATATCCGGAGGTGAACCTCTTTCTGAGTCTTTTCAGGCTCAGACTCAGGTGAACAGATTTTCTCAGGCTCAGATTCGAGGTGAACCTCTCAGACGAAGTCTTTTTCTCAGGATCGTGACTCCGAGGTGAAACTCTCTGTTCAAGTCTTTTTTTCAGGCTCGTGATCCGAGGTGAACCTCTCAGACGAAGTCTTTTTTCAGGCTCGTACTACAAGGTGAACCTCTCTATACGAGTCTTTTCTCAGGTTTGTGCTCGAGGTGAACCTCTTTATGAAGTCTTTTTCAGGCTCAGATACTCGAGGTGGTCTCTTCCAGACTTTTAAGTCTTTTTCTCAGGCTCAGACTGAGGTGAGTCTCTCTCAGATTTAGTCTTTTCTCAGGCTCAGACTCGAGGTGAGTCTCTTTGTACGAAGCCTTTTCAAGGCTTCAGATTGGAGGTGAAGTCTCTCTCATTTGAAGTCTTTTTCTCGGGTTCGTAGAGAATTTTATTAATTACTCGTCGAGTGATGGGGCTCGTCGAGAGTTTTATTAGCACTCACGAGAGGCAAAGCTCGCTGAGAGTCATATTTTTAGTTACTTATTCAGAGAGACGGCTCGCCGAGAGTTCTTATTAGTTACTCGTCGAGAGACGGGGCTCGCCGAGAGTTTTATTACCACTGCCGAGAGGCGAGCTCGCCGAGAGTCATATTTTAGTTACTACTCGTCGAGAGTTTTTATTAGTTACTCGTCGAGACGGGCTCATCGAGAGTTTTTATTAGCTACTGTCGAGAGGCGAGCTCATCGAGAGTCATATTTACTCGCCGAGACTCGGCCTCACAAGAGTTTTTATTAGTTACTCGTCGAGAGACTCCGGCTCGGCGAGAGTTTTTATTAGCTACTCGCTGAGAGTAATGAGCTCGTCGAGAGTCATATTTTTTAGTTACTCGTCGAGAGACGGGCTCGTCGAGAGTTTTATTAGTTCTTGTCGGTAGAGATTCGGGCTCATCGAGAGTTTTTATTAGCTACTCGTCGAGAGACGGAGCTCGTCGAGAGTCATATTTTAGTTACTCGTCGAGAGTTTTTTTTGTTACTCGTTGAGAGACGGGGCTCGTCGAAAGTCATATTTTAGTTACTCGTCGAGAGATGGGGCTCGTCGAGAGTTTTTTTGGTTACTCGTCGAGAGACGGGGCTCGTCGAGAGTCTTTTCGGTTGCTCGTCGAGAGACGGGGCTCGTCTAGAGTCTTTTTGGTTGCTCGTCGAGAGATGGAGCTCGTCGAGAGTCTTTTTTGCTCGGTGGGAATTTATATTATTATATGCCTTTTTTATTTTTGTCCGACCGTCTTACGTGTTTGCAGTCTATTTTGGTTTGTCGTCTTAATTTTTCTTTTTACATTAAGTAAATCGACCAATTTTGCCTAAGTATTCACGACTTTTTTTTCTCTATAGATCGCCTTATTAGTTGTGATCTATAGGGTTACTTATTTATTACTAAGTAAATTAATTTTTTTTCGAGCTATTCGTGACTTTTTTCTCTCTATAGATCATCTTATTAGTTGTGCGATCTATAGGGGTTACTTGTTTGTGCTCGTCGTCCCCCATTTTTGGCCGAGCTGTTTGTGACTTTTTTTCTCTATAGATCGTCTTATTAGTTGTGCGATCTATAGGGGTTACTTATTTGCGATCGTCGTCGACCATTTTTGGTCGAGCTGTTCGTGACTTTTTTATCTCTATGGATCGTCTTATTAGTTGTGCGATCTATAGGGGTTACTTATTTGCGCTCGTCGTCGACCATTTTTGGTCGAGCTATTCGCGACTTTTCTCTCTCTATAGATCGTCTTACTAGTTGTGCGATCTATAGGAGTTATTTATTTGAGCTCGTCGTCGACCATTTTTGGCCGAGCTGTTTGCGACTTTTACCCGCTTGCGACCTTATTTTCCTTAGGAATTTTTTGTTTGGCCGATTTTGATATGACATGCGACCGAGGTCGTCTTATAGATGGCATGCGACCGAGGTCGTCTTATAGATGGCACGCAACCAAGGTCGTCTTATAGATGGCATCGCATCGAGGTCGCCTTTATAGATGGTGTCTTGATCGAGGTCGTTTTTGATATGGCATGCAACCGAGGTCGCCTTTATAGATGGTATCTGACCCAGGTCGTTTTTGATATGGCACGCCTTGATCGAGGTCATCTTATAGATAGTATCTATCGAGGTCTTTTTTATATACACCACCGAGGTTAAGATATAGATAACCACGCGATCGAGGTCGTTTTATAGATGGTATCTTTTAATCGGGTCGTCTTATAGATGGTATCGCACCGAGGTATTCTTATAGATGGTATATTTAATAATAGCCCTCACATGTTCTTGGCTTAAATTCGAAACTTAGATCGGGTACGCGACGACTAGCCCTCAAATTTTCTTGGCTTAAATGACTTAGACCGGGTACGCGACATACAAATGTTCTTGGCTTAAATTACTTAGACCGGTATCGACATACTAGCCCTCAAATGTTCTTGGCTTAAATTAACTTAGACCGGTATCGACATACTAGCCCTCAAATGTTCTTGGCTTAGCCGACTTAGACTGGGTATGCGACATACTAGCCTTCAAATGTTCTTGGCTTAGCCGACTTAGACTGGGTATGCGACATGGTTGTCGGCTTATAGATGGTAGTGCATGTTTTCCCTTGGCTTGTCGTCTTATTGACTTTGCGACTTAGTTGTCTTTGATTGTTTTTTTAATCGACTTCAGACATGGCTTCTTCGGGAAGCAATCTCTTTGGAGATCGCATGTATTTCCCTTTGCCCTTAGATTTTTATTTTTTTATTACTATTATGCTCCAAAGTATATCATGATATGAGCATTTTTGTATTGGAGGATTTATATTTTAGAAAAGATGATCTCCTTGGTGGTCATAGACCGGTCCCCTAAGTCCTTCAATATGAAAATCGAAGTGTATGACATTTGGGTTTGAGTGAAATGGTTATGAGATGAAAAACCTTGTCAAATCGAAAGGCCAAAGCAATGTTTGGTTATTTTATTTTGAGACCGATATTCAGGATACTTTGAAAATTTGGGGTCATAAAGTGGATCACGTGTTCGTGAGAAAATTTCTTTGAGAGAGAGATTGAGATTTAAGATTCTTGTAAACATTATAAAGACATGATTTAGAAAGTTTGGAAAGTTTGGAAATTAATCTGGTATCTTGATAAAGATATCTTTCGTAAATGGAGATAGACTTGAATTTCAAATCTATCGAAGGAAGATCTCTTATGGATGTTTTAATAAGATTATAATTTACTTGAGATATTCGGGGTGTCAGCAATAATTTTGGATTTTGATGCATGACATCTTGTTTTGTGTTTCGATTTAGATATCTCGTTTTATGTTTTGACTTTGATATATTTCCAGGAAGTTACCGGAATATACCTAATACGAGTGGGTAAGGATTGCTCGTAAGATCTTTGATGCAAGTGGCGAGCTCGTGTGGAGAGCACTTTTGGTTCTGCTCGTGGGGATGAGTAGTTCATCGGAGTCATGCTTGGGATGAGTATGTCTTCAAGTGGAGCTCGTGAGAGAGAGCTCGGTAGGATACTGCTCGGGATGAGCAGGTCTTCAGAGATGGCTCGTTGGAGAGAGCTGAATAGGATCCTGCTCGGGATGAGCAGGTCTTCAAGGGGAGCTCATGAGAGAGAGCTCGGTAAAATACTACTCGGGATGAGCAAATCTTCAGAGATGGCTCATTGGAGAAATTGAATGGGATCCCCGCTTTCGGGATAAGCGGGTCTTGAAGGGGAGCTCGTGAGAGAGAGCTCGGTAAAAATACTACTCGGGATGAAGCAAATCTTGAGAGATGGCTCGTTGGAGAGAGACGAATGGGATCCCTGCCGGGATGAGCAAGTCTTGAGGAGCTTCGTGAGAGAGAGCTTCGGTAGAATCTTGCTTCGGGATGAGCAAATCTTGAAGATGGCTCATTGGAGAGAGCCGAATGGGATCCTCGCTCGGGATGAGCGGGTCTTCAGGCTGGAGCTCGTGAGAAGAGCTTCGGAGAATATTGCTCAAGATGAAAGCGTGTCTTTAGAGATGGCTCGTTGGAGAGAGCCGAATGGGATCTGCCGGGATGAAATGCGGGGTTTCAAGGGGAGCTTCGTGAGAGAGAGCTCGGTAGAATCTTTGCTTTCGGGATGAGCAAATATTCGAGAGATGGCTCGTTGGAGAGCCGAAATGGGATCGATCTCGGGATGAAAGGTAAGGTCTTCAGGGAGCTTCGTGAGAGAGAGTTTCGGTAGAATCTTTCGAAGGATGAGCAAATCTTTTCGAAGATGGCTCGTTGGAGAGCCGAATGGGATCCCGCATGATGAGCAAGTCTTCAGGGGAGCTCGTGAGAGACAATTCGGTAGAATCTTGCTTCCGGGATGAGCGGAGTCTTGAGATGGCTCATTGGAGAGAGCCGATGGGATCTGCTGACGGGATGAAGCAGATCTTCAAGGAGCTTCGTGAGAGAGAGCTTGGTAGAATCTTTTCTCGGGATGAGCAAATATTCGAGATGGCTCGTTGGAGAGAGCCGATAGGATCCTCGCTTTCGGGATGAAGCGAGTCTTCGAGGAGCTTCGTGAGAGAGAGCTCGATAGAATCTTGCTTTCGGGATGAAGCGAGGGTCTTGAAGATGGCTCGTTGGAGAGAGCCGAATGGGATCTGCTTTCGGGATGAAAGCGGTCTTCAAGGAGCTTCGTGAGAGAGAGCTCGGTAGAATCTTTGGGATGGATGAAAGGTCTTCAAGGGAGCTTCGTGAGAGAGCTCGTTAAAATACTGCTCGAGATGAGCAAGTCTTCAAAGATGGCTCGTTGGAGAGAGTTGAATGGGATCCTGCTCGGGATGAGCAAGTCTTCAAGGGGGGTTTGTTGGAGAGAGTCTGATGATTGTTGAGAAGGGCTCGTTGGAGAGAGCCTGATGATCGTCGAGAAGGGCTCGTTGGATAGAGCCTGATGGGAATCTGCTCAGGATGAGCAGGTCGTCGAGGAGGGCTCGTTGGAGAGAGCCCGAGTGTATGTTAACATTAATGGGCAAATGATTGCCAGTAGATTCTTTGAGTTGCCTTCGGGCCTCCGGGCGCCCGTATAAGTTTTCTTTTGTTTCAACTAATACCCATGTTTCCATGATAAATATACCAATGTGTATCGTTGCATAACATCAATCATGTAAGGTGATTCTGATTCGTGCGCATTCTTATCTGCATTTCCCTCGAACTATGAAGTTTTTCCAATGCGGGTAGTCATGAGCAATTTTCTCGCAAGAAATAAGCAAATTGTTTAATATCACGTTACCTTTATCCAATCTGGATAGTTAATAAATTAAACACGCCAAGATTCGTAGGTACATTCATGTTTAGCAAAATTCAAGGATATAATTGTAGGGCATTTTCCTAATCACCATTATTATCATGTATGAAAGTTATCATCAAATATATTTACGTCATTTCAAGATTTTTCTCACGACATGTTCAATTGTCAATTCTTTGATTTAGAGAGCAACTTCTCATAGGAGAGTGAAGTCAAGTATGGATCTTTTTTTTGCGTTTTAATCAAGCAGGTGGTATATGCGATATCATACATTAATTCGAGAGATGAATATTCATGTATGAATTTAAATTATCAAATTAAATGATGAAAGGAAATTCACAGTTTATCAATTATGCCCCCGCCTTTTAATGTATACGAAAATATGCGATTGCGATATATTAAAAGGAAGTTGATAGAATAAACCTGATGAAAGTGAAAGAAAAGGCGATCTTCGTAGATCCTTTTTTCCATTTCTCGAGACTCAGTGCTTCGTAAAATTTACTAACCGAGTTTTTTTTTTTTTTAGGTTAAAAATACTATTTATAAATAATAAATCTGCCCAAAATTTTAATCAAGTAAGAATCTGGACCTAACAACTAAAGGACACTGAATCCTGGGCCCAAAAAATTTAATACCGCAAAGCTGATCGGCCCATCACTTTTAAAACCTGTAATTTTCTCTTTATAAAAGGCCCACACTTATTCTGGCCCAATAGTTTTTCAAAACCTGCAATTTTATTTTAAAAGCCCAACAAACTCATGGCCCAAAGTCATTTTTAGGTCAAGCCAAAACACACATGTACCTCATCCATTTTCCAGCGGCTGAAGTCCTTTAGGCCGTATGGGCGCCGCAAACTTCGATTTCCGTGCGGGTCGACGGTGGCGCTAAGGCGATGGTTGCGAATGGAGATGGGCGGCGATGGTGCCTACGCTGTAGGGCGAGGCGGCGGAGCAGTTGAAGATGCCGAAAATGGCGGAGGTGAGGCGATGATGCCGGCGCGGTGGTGGGGTGGTCTCAGATGGTAACGGCCAGAAAGGCTTTCGGTTCTGAGAGGGCTTGATGGGAGGCGTTGGAAGCGACGGTGGGGCTGGAACCACACATCCCGCTACTGCGCCGGTGCTGACGTGGCGATGGTGGCTCCCTTGTTAGGGTCTCGGTGGTTTTGGCGGGTGGCGCTGAGTCGGTGGTGGCTTTCGGTTGCCCTGCTTTAGTTGACGAAGATGCTGATGGAGGCGGTGGCCTTTGGTCAGGCTCGAAGCAGAGTGAGATGGCGGCGGCCATGGTGGTGAGATAATCTCAGATAGTGGCGGATCTTGGGCCGGCGGCGGCCCTACGAAACTGTGAGGTGGCCAAAGGTGGATCTTCGGAGCCGCACATACCCGTGGTGGCGGTGCGTCGTTCTGTTAGTGGGAGCGTGGCGTGGATGCAGCTGAATTGGTGGGGTGAGAGTGGCCGGTGCAGATGAAGATGCGAAGATATTGGAGGTGAGGTGGTTTCCTTTCTCTGTGTATGTATGTAAAGGTGGTGTATAGGTGTGTGTATATTTGTTGGGTTTTTGTAGGATGGTGGTCCATCAAAGGTGTTATAGATTTCAAGTTGTAGATAGTTCATGGATGTTGTTCATGGTAGAATATAGAGACACCATGTTTGTTTTTTCTATGACCAGCTGATGCGCTGAAACCTGTGCAGGAAAAGGTTCGTTTGTGAGTTGGTTTTTTGATGTGTATAGAAAGAATGTGAAAGCTGTATGAAATGGTTTGATTTTTCTGGGCTTTTTGATTTGGAAGTTTGAAGATTCATGATTGTATACATGAAGATTTGAAAATATGAAAGGAATTTTTCGGTTGAAGGTTTGAAGATTTGAAGATTTTTTGGTGTTCTTGATGAATAGTAAGTGTTATCAAAGATTTTTTTTTCGAATATTTGAAGATTTAAAGATGGAAATGGAAAGTTACCGATGATATTCGAACGGTAAACATTTGATTCTTAAAGAGTCTTGCTCCTTCTAAATACCAATTGTTTAAGTCTTAAAATATCGGATTAAGAATAATGTAAAAATGTGGCTTAATCGATTCTAAGAATACAAACAAAGAATAATTGAATTGAGCGAGAAGAATCGCGGGAAGAACTCCCTTAAATTTGATGTTGTATAGATGATGAGAGAATGGGAGTAGGTTTGGAGAAAATCAATCTCCTTTATTAACGAGGTGTGGTCCTCTATTTATAGAGGACCAACCACGAAAAAAAAAAAACAAAATACATCTTGATCATTTATTTTGCGGTTTTATTACAACCGCCGATCTAAACAAAGAACATTATATCTATATTACAATAAATACACTTGTCTTTTCTCGTAAAAGTTGACTCTTGGTTTTGCTTGGGATTGTCTCCTCGGAGGAGGTCGCTTTGTTTGGTTTTGCTCGTGGAGTCCTGATATCGCCCGTGAGCAACCTCCAGGAGGCCCCTTCGAGATAGTCTTTACTTTTTTCTTTTTTCGACCGCTTTTATGGATCGTCCTCTCAAGGGAAGTCGCCATATTAAGGTGAGATTGATCTTTTGTTAAGGTCGATTCGGGCCTAGGTGGGCCTGGCCGACGTGTTTGATCTTTGACATATCCGGTTTGATTTGTCTTTCAAAACATATGAAGAGACGTGACTACTATGTAGATGTTTATGGGAGGATGATCAAGCCTTCGTTTTCAATAGAGGTGCGGATATGTTTGGATCCCGAAAGGTACCTCTAACCCCCCAGGACCCGATTCTACTGGGGTACCTAAAGTTTGAATTGTTTGCAGAATCACTTGGGACTGGTAAATAAGGGTGGAGAACATGCAGTTATCTGGTACATAGATAGTGGATGTTTAAGACACATGACTGGAAGCCAGTTTCTCCTTAGCAACTATGTTGAAAGACTAGGCCCAAGAGTTCTCTTTGGTCACACCAGAGGAGTCGGAACCTTAGTGAACGATGACGTACAGATCACAGGAGTTTCATATGTTGATGGATTAAAGCACAACCTGTTATCTGTCTCACAATTCTGCGACAATGGATTTAGAGTTGAGTTCTCGACGTAAAAAATGCAAATCAAATCGAGCTACTCAACAGATCTTGCTGATTGGTTCAAGAAAAGGAACGATATACACAATAAATTGGAACAGTTGTCCAAGAAATGCATGTCTGATTGTTAAGAGATCTAAGAGCTCCAAATTTCTGCTCTAAAGACAAGAGGATGAGTCATCCGAACTTTAAAGACTCTTAATAAGATAAAGAAGGATGTCTTTGGTAGAAGGACTCCTTTATGAAGTTTTCTAAGGATTAGACATGTTCAGCATGTCAGAAGGGAAAACAAGTCAAGGCTTCATTCAAAGGGATACCTTCTTCTCCATCCAAACAGATCTTCGAATCGCTCCATATGTATTTGTTTGGATCGCCATACCTCTAAGTTTCAAAGGGACGAAATACACTCTGGTGGTTGTGGATGATTATTTCAAGTTCACCCCGGGTTATATTCTTGACAAGAAAAGTGAAACTACAACCAAACTACCCGAAATTTGCTCAAGAAAATTCGTAATGAAAAGGGGTCTCAAAGATAGTAAAAAATCGATCGATAAAGGTATCAATTCCTTAACCGCTTTATATCGATTTTTGCTCGAGTTTGGTATACAACATGAGACATCACCGCAAGAACACCACAAATGAATGGGCGAAAAAGCGAAGAAGAATCGAAACACTCAAAGAAGCCGCACACACTATGTTAAATTTAACATACTACTCAAAGTCGTTTCTAGGCAGAAGCTATCAATACAGCTTGTCACACGCAGAACAGATGTTCTCTGACTAAGATTCACTTTAAAGCACCTTATGAAATGTGGAAGGCGTAAAACCTCGTGTTTCTTACTTTCATGTTTTTGGGTCTGAAGTGTTTCATACACAACAATAGGAAGAGTCGGTTGAAAACTTTTGATGCCAAAAGGATGAGGGTATATTTTTAGGATAAGGCATTTAGGGTCTTGAACAGACGAACCCTAGTTGTGGAAGAAACACCTCATGTGGTCTTTGATGAGTCATCATCTGATCAAGAGAAGTCCCCTCGGAATCGACGGCACGACCAGATGCAACTAATTGCCCGAGAGATGCACGTAAAATTGATCGCCTAAGGCTCAAAGGAAAGGAACCAAAATACGCCATCAGATATATTCCTAACTTTGACCTTGATGATTCACCAGGTCGAAAAAACCCCAAGGTACGCATAACCGCTGCTGAAGAAGAAGCTGATTGAACAGACAAGAATAACTAAACCATCCGGTTCGGGGGAACACTGATGTTCCTAAGAGATGCACTTCAAAGACATGATGAGTCCAACATCACCGAGATATGTCCATGCCAAGTGGATCCTACTCAAGTACCTCTCCCGTCTCTAGTGATGAATCTTTATCGAGAAGATGATGATGTTCTCCAAACAGATGACAATCAGGACAGAAGGACCTGGATAACCAGTCATCCAACTGATATGATCATCGGAGACCCATCTGATAGAGTTACAACTAGACATCAGATTGGTGAAAGTGCAATGTATTGTTGTTATTTGTCTTTGAAGGAACCACTCACAGTTGAAGAAGCTCTTCAAGATGTAAAAGTCTGAATTCTAAATGCATGCAAGAAGAATCTAGAACGGTTTGAAAGAAATCAAGTTGGGAACTTGTGAGCAGCACCAACTCATCAAGATGTGATTGGTACTAAGTGGGTATTCAAGAACAAGAAGGATGAGCACAATGTAATAACCCGAGAAATAAAAAAGACTTGTTCTTTAAGGGATATTTACAATCGGAAGGATTGATTATGATGAAACCTTTGCAACAAATAACCGAAGCCATTCGGCAAGTCAGCTTATCGCAAATTCATAGGGGATTTAATGTGTTTCAGATGGATGTAAAGAGTGCATTCTTAAATGGGGTGCTAGCTGAGGAAGTTTACGTTGAACAACCTCCTGGCTTTGAAATAAGCAACCAAGTGTACCGTTTAAGAAAAGCTCTTTATGGATTTTACAGTTCTACAGAGCTTGGTATGATACATTGTCCCAGTTCTTGATAGAGAATAGATTTACCAAGGGCTTGATTGATCGGACCTTGTTAAGAATAGAAGATAGAGAAGACATTCTCTTGGTTCAGATCTATGTGGACGACATTATATTTGGTTCTCCCAATCAGAAGCTATGTGAGAAATTCAGTAAGCTGATGCAATGAAAATTTGAGATGTCCATGATGGGTCAGATGAGCTACTTTCTAGGTCTACAGGTCAAGCAAGCTGCCAAGCTCACACTGGGATCTTCATCTGTCAGGCAAAATACACAAGGAATTTGTTGGCTAAGTATGAAGTTCAAAATTGCAAGGAAGTCAGAATTCCAATGTTAACTGCATTCAAGATGGATCCAGGTGAAGGTGGTAAGAAGACTAATCAGAAAGAGTATAGGGCTTTGATTGGATCTTTACTATACCTGACTGCAAGCATACCAGATATAACATTTGCAGTAGGTGTATGTGCCAGATTTCAGGCAAATCCCAAACAAAGTCACCTTGAAGCAGCTAAGCGGATTTTTAAGTATCTGAAGGGTACTGTAAACTTAGGTTTATGGTATCGAGCAGATGATAATCTAGAGCTTAGTGGGTACTCTGATTCTGATTATGGTGGATGTAGGATAGATAGAAAATCTACATCAGGTACTTGCCAGTTCTTGGGAAGCAAGCTGGTCTCGTGGTTTTCTAAGAAGCAAACATCTGTTGCCACATCTACTACTGAAGCAGAATATATGGCTGCAGGTAGCTGTTGCTCCCAACTGCTCTGGCTTTGTCAGCAGCTGAGGGATTACAACATAACTGCTACCAATGTACCTATCTTCTGTGACAGTAATAGTGCGATTGCTATAACTCATAATCCAGTTCTGCACACGAGATGCAAACATGTGGACATCAGACACCACTTTATCCGAGATCATGCAGAAAAGAAGAACATCAGAATGGAAAAGATCCATACTGATAAGCAAAGAGCTGACATCTTAACCAAGCCTCTAGCTGAAGTCAGATTCAGAGAATTATGCAACGAGTTAGGTCTACTGGATTTAGGAGATGCAACTCTAGAGTATTTTGGTGGTCTGATCTCAAACACCAGTTGGTTAAGAGACTGACCAGTTAGAATCAGTTGAGTAAGGAACCTCAACTGATCAGAAAAATCAGTTAGGTACTAATCAGATAAAGGTTATTAGATTAAGGGGGAACTAAGCAAAAATCGCATAATGAAATCAAATCAACACAACAATGGAATTAAGAGAGAATTTCATTGATAAAGACCCGGAGGTCGAAATATTTCATTACAATAGACCCGGAGGTCGAAACTTTTCATTACAATAGACTCGGAGGTCGAAAGAAAAATCCTAAACCCTAAACCGATGAGCCTTTTCACTTTAAATGAACACGAGTGTCATACATGTGGTGCAAACACATATAAGGTATTGAAAAAGGGCGACTTGGCTTGATCAAGTTCGCATATACAATATTAAATCCATATTACATGTCAGAAATTGCTCATCGATGTTAACCACGTCGTCTCGATCGGAACACAAGGCATAGACGACCACCTCCATGATAAAGGCGACAAATCCACAATCAGGGTGGCAGTGAAGCTTAGCAATGGCTGTTTGGTCATCTTCCGATGAAGACGAGATCAGGAACAAGGGAAGCATAGGGATGGACTGAGAACTGGAGGGCTTGCCGGAATAGAAGAAGCCTATTGACGGAGGACTTGCCGGAATCAAGGATTCACCGGAGTTTCTCATGTGCAAACTTGAGAACGAAAATTGATGAATGTTTGTCTAAACTCAGTTCTATTTATAGAGGATAAGCGAGGGTGGAAATGCATTTTTTTTTAATTTTTGAGACCCCTCCCAAAGAAATTGACGTCACAAAGTGACAGACCATCATTGCGGGTATATCACATCAAACCGATTCAGGAAATCGAGGCGACCGTTCGACTCCCCGAGAATTGAGTTTTGGTGGGAGCACACTCCAAGACCCGGATAGGATCAGATTGGCTCAATAGAAATCTGATCAACAGATTGGATCAAATTGGTTCAACAAAAATCTGATCAGCTAAGTTGGACATTGTTGGAAAATGTTGGTAAGAGATAGGCAGAACTTAAGATCAACAAATCAGATGAACTGAGAATCGGCATCATGTGGTATTGGCTGATTACAATATCAGTCAATCAGATACGCTTTTCTATCTCTTTTATCATTTTTATCTAGTTTATCAGACTCGGTACATATGACGACGTCTGCGCAAAGCATTAAATGCGGACGTGGGGAACATGTATTAAATGGTTTTTAATGCGTTGTTTAAAATCCAAAAGCTGTCGGATTAAAATCCTTAACCGCAAGATCTACTTTTAAAACTCATCATTTAATCTTGACCATTCATCTCGATTAATCGATTGATTTACCGCATCATTTCTCAAAAAAAACCACTTTCCCTCCAAAATGCCTATATATAGTAGGAACCTCCTCTACAAAACCTTTCTTCGCCCTAAATTTTTCTCTCAAAGCACTATTGCAAAAATCCTATTCACTCCGGCAAAGCAAGCTTTTCAAACCCTTTTAAAAATTTTACCAGAACACTTCTTCAAATATTCATCACTGGTGGCTACACACGGATTAGGCAAAATTATGTGTAACTATGCATCCCTCGCCAAGAAGGTGGTTGAAGATAGAAAAGTCGTATTTGGAGTTACACAAGATCCTGAATCTCAGGAAGTGGAACAGATCTTAAGAGACAATCACCTCGACCAATTCTGCTCACGGTTCGGAAATCCGGTGATGTAGTACGAGGCGCTCGAATTTCTACAGAATTTGAAATCACTTCTCCAGGAGACGAATTCACATCGAAGGTAAACAGAGAAGAGATTGGGGTTACCAATGTTGATCTGATAAGCATTTTTGCACTTCCACGGGGGAAAATATCTCCATCTCATTATCGGGAGGATGAGGATGACAAAATCCGACGGGAACTGTTTCGGGATGCTGACAAGGGACAAATATCTGGTTTCACCAAACCAATGTTAAAAAGAAAGTATAGATTGCTCTTTGACGTTCTGTCAAAGACAATTCTAGGAATCTCCTCCAGTCTAGACGGATTGACGTTTGTGAAGCTGCATTGCCTAGCTGCCATGGTTGACAGAGCGTCAAATATAAACTGGCATGGGGCACTCAAGGTTGTTCTGGTGCAAGAACACCAGAAATTTGGGGTGAATGAGCGCAGGGAAGTCTACCTGAAGAAGAGGATAAGGAACCTCGATAAAGTGGCAGTTATTCTGAGGGACAAGCTACCTCAGAAAGAATGGGACAGAGAAGGCATCAAGAGCTACAAGGCTCTCTTGAACGATTTTGCCAAGATTTTTGGTCCGCCTGATTCTGATCCTCAGATCACCATCAAGAGGAAAAGAAAAGGTGATGAGGAAGAAGGGACTGAGCTACCTGCTGTCCCGAGCAAGAAAAAGAAGACCACGGCTGGCACATCTGGTGTCAGCAGACCGAAGAAACACAGGCGATCTCCAATGCATCTGTTCATAGAATCAGGAACAGAGGAGGAGGAAACTGATAGCGAGAAAAAGTCCTCTAAGAGTCGGACAGGCAGCAAGTCCACAGGCTCCCTAAAACAGGTCTCCATACCTGAGAGGCAGAAATCCAATGCCTTACCGCCATCCATGTTCAATTGTTTGGTGGCCCAATAGGCTTTGTGCTCTAGCTCAACCGGGAGATGGCTCGATTTACCAAAGATAAGTTGGTACGGAGACATGTTCAATGGAGTTTTGTAAGCCGTTCGGTAGGCCCACAAGGCATCATCAAAGCGAAATGCCCAATCTTTCCTATTTGAGTTCACCATCTTCCCCAAGATGTGTTTGATTTGACGATTTGAAACCTCCGCCAATTCATTTGTTTGTGGGTGATATGCGGTGGCGACCTTGTGCTTGACCCCATACTTCCCAAGCAACTTTTCCATAGCTCGATTGACAAAGTGGGTCCCCCCATCGCTTATCAGGGCTCTTGGCACTCCGAATCGGGTGAACACATTCTTCTTGAGGAATTGAATCACGATTTTTGCATCATTGAGCTTGATAGGAATGGCCTCAACCCATTTTGAAATGTAATCCACCCCCACAAGGATATATATGAATACAAATGAAGGGGGAAACGGTCCCATGAAATCAATCCCCCAAACATCAAAAATCTCTACCTCCAAGAAAATGTTCAAAGGCATTTCATCTCTCTTGGTGATGGTCCCCATCCTTTGGCATCGATCATATCTTTGAACAAACTCTTGGCTATCTTTGAAGATCGTAGGCCAAAAGAAGCCCGATTGGAGAACTTTCATTCCCGTTTTCGATGCTCCGAAATGGCCCCTACATGGCAAAGAGTGACAATGGATCAAGATCTCGTCAACCTCTTCTTTTGGAACACATCTTCTCATGATCGAGTCTTGACCTCTCTTATATAACACCGGATCATCCCAAATGAAACTCTTCACATCTTTGAGAAATTTCTTTTTGGCATGTGAAGGGATTTCATTGGGAAGCTTTCCACAAGCGAAGTAGTTGGCAAAGTCGGCATTCCATGGCTCTTGCAGCTCAATTCTCATTTCCGAAATCTTCTCAACTTCTTCAAAGAACTCCTCCAACTTTAAAAGCTTCACATCCGGGAATTCTTTCTTCACCTCGGTTTCTTCTTCTACAAAGTTTTGGTCCCTCACATTTTTGGTCCCCTTCTTGTCCTGAATCTCTATATCAAACTCTTGAAGGAGAAGCACCCATCGTATCAACCTTGGTTTTGCATCTTTCTTTGCCATAAGGTACCGAATCGCCGCATGCTCCGTGTACACAATAGTTTTCCCCCCAACAAGATAGGGGCGAAACTTATCAAACGCATAGACCATGGCCAATAGTTCCTTCTCCATTGTGGTGTAATTGGCTTGGGTGGGGTTGAAGGTTTTCGAAACATAATAGATAGGTCTAAATTTTTTCTCCCGGATTTGCCCAAGTACCACTCCCATTGCATGATCGCTTGCATCGCACATGAGAACGAATGGTTCCTCCCAATTCGGAGTCACCAAAATCGGAGAGGCTATAAGTGCTTCCTTCAATGCTAAGAAAGCTTCAAGACAATCATTAGTGAATACAAATGGGACATCCTTTTCAAGTAGATGAGAGAGGGGCTTTGAGAGTTTGGAAAAATCTTTTATAAACCTTCTATAGAAGCCGACATGTCCCAAGAAGGAACATATGCCTTTTTCATTAGAAGGTGGAGGAAGTTTCTCAATTGCCACCACTTTTGCTCGATCTACTTGAAGTCCATTTGAAGAAACATGGTGACCAAGTACTATCCCGTCCTTAATCATGAAATGACATTTTTCACAATTAAGGACAAGGTTAGTCTCTTGGCACCTTGTTAGCACGAGTTCAAGGTTAAAGAGACACTTATCAAACGATTCACCAAACACAGTAAAATCATCCATAAACACTTCTATCACATTTTTAATCAAACCATGGAAGATCGACATCATGCATCTTTGTAACGTAGCCGGAGCATTGCACAACCCGAAGGGCATGCGTCTCCAAGCATACTGTTGTAGCATGGATAAACCCGACCTCCCACCTGGGCACGAAGGATCATAAACAATCCAACAAAGACTGAATGAAGCAACCTCGGCAAGGGGACCAAGGGATCAGCCCACGTAATTCCCACAAGACCAAACCTTCAAGTCGCAATGGTCGGCAACTCGGGTAGTCGGTAGTTCGGGAAGTCGCGATGCGATTTCCACTTTATATCCTCAAGTTGGGAGCGACCTGCACCAACCATAACTATATTGTTCACGTGGTCAATGACAGCCCGAACGCCACTAATACACCCTCCACATCCGCTCCACGATTGGCGCACGCTGAAGATGGACGATTTCTGGCGTGTCAAGGGGAGATTAATGGTTCCCGATATTGTAGCCCTTTCATAACCATTATTCCTTATGTAAATTCCCACCCAAAGGGTGGGAGTCATTGTATAAATAGGCCACCATGGCCACCTCTGTAAAAGGTCGAACAACTTAGACTTCTAGGCATATACATACATCCTCTCCCTGGCTCGGACGCCCCCGGACGTAGTCTGATTCCAAAGAGGAACCGGGTCACCAACTTCTTTGTCTCTTTCCCTGATTCGATTGCCTTTAGCATACGCATTTCATAATAATTATTGTTTAACTGAGTAGATAAAAAGCAATTACAACAATTGGCGTCGTCTGTGGGAACACATTTCTTGAGAAATTTCAACAATTCTCAAGGAGACCTCACCTTCCAAACTCTAAGAAAAACAAAATGGCAACCAACCAGGGGAAAGCTGTAATCAGGAATGAAACCGACGTTCGTGATGGCGTCGAGGTTTCACTGAGTTCTCAACCCACTCATCGGGCAGCCCGGACTGGTGGAATCTTGTCCAAACACCAGAGGATGCCAAAGCAGTGATGGCCGTCCTCAACAAGAAACGTCTCAATTTCGGCGTTGAGGAGGAACAACCCCCAGCCAAGAAAACAGCCCATGATGCCGGAACCTCCAAAGGTAAACGCATTATGACGGAAAAGGGACGGTCCACGGGCCAACTGGCGAACAACATGGCTAAACATGCCATCGTTCGGAACCACCAGGCCCTGGACAGACTAGCGGGTTTGAATAGTGTATTCACCCGCCTCGGAAGCCAAGCGGCCCGGAAGGCCCTCATGAGGGGCGAGGACGAGGCTCACTCTCAATCACGCCATGATGAATAGGTGGAAAGAGATCTTGCCATGGCCCTGGACATGCACCACGGAGGATCGCCGAGACATTCGGCATACCACCATGGGCACGGGCAGGGGGCCAGTAACCCGCGCGACTCTCAGGTTTTAGCATTGGCTAGGACCGTCCAACAGTTGTTGGAAAAGGTGGGTAACCAGGATGGACCGTCTGGGTCTAACACTGACCTTGTCATCCCCGATTCGCCCTTGGGAACTATGATCACTCTGGCACCTGCCCAGAGGAAAATCAGCATAGCGGCTCTAGATCGCTACAATGGGAGTACAGACCCCAGAGTCCATATGGCGAAGTACAATGCGTATATGGCCTCAATGGGGGCATCAGATGCGACGAAGTGTAGACTTTTCTCCCTGACGCTGAGCGTCCATGCCCACATGTGGTACACTTCGCTGCCATCTCTCTCCATTGATACTTTCAAGCAACTGGCTCGATTATTCTTGGGCCACTATACGGCGATGGCGCCCCAACCTGTGACAAGGCAGAGGCTCATGAACATGCATCAGGGGGAGACGGAGTCGGATCGATCCTATGTTGAAAGGATCGATAGACTTATCATTGAAGGCGCCCCATTGGGGATGAGGCCAAGTGCTGGGGGTAGTATCTGGCCTCAGAAGAGGAACCAAGCTATGGCGGTGCATGACCGCCGACTACCCGACCAACTATGCCGATTTCAGGAAAAGGGCCAGTGACCTCATCCATACCATGGAATTGCTAGAGACCCGGCTCTCAGAGACAAAGGAAGTCGCGGAGCCCAAGAAAGGTTCCAAGAAAACCGGGGGTCATTACAAGACACCCGACAGCTTCAAACCATTTGAGGAGTCCATTCCGGTGAAGCTGATGGAGGCTCTGGGTATGACACCTAGTAACATTTATACCCAGATCCAGGGATGAGACATGTTGCGAGCACCCCGCCCCATGAAAGACAAAAGCCGGCAAAACCTGAACAAGTATTGCCACTATCATGACCAGAGGGGACACTACACCAAATGAGTGTCGAGATCTCATAAAGCGCCAGGAAGCTTTATGAAGATGGCCGGCTGAATGAGTTTGTCAAGAATCCTCGGGTAGACAATCAGGGGGGCAAGGTCGACAGCATGACCGCCAACTCGGGCCGGGAGATCGGGTGCAAAGAGAGCCCGTGATAGGGGCCGCACAGGGCGAGCTGCCTGTGCCACCCATACCAGAGGGCACAGGAGGTCGCGTCATCCACACCATCTCGCCCCTTGCCACGATAGGGGGCCTTTCTCCGGCCTCCTCATCAAAGCGTTGCCTAAAGGCGGAAGTCAGGGCAATGGAGAATGCTCAAAGAATGGTTCTGCCCATCTTGGCTGTGACCGAAGAAACCCGCAAAATTGAGTTCGGGGAAATAGACAAAGCTGGAGTCATGTACCCGAACATAGACCCATTGGTCATAAAGGCCAATATCATGGGGACGACTGTATGTCGGATGTTGGTCGACGGGGGGGCCTTCTGCAACATTCTGTTTAAAAAGACCCTAGACCAACTCGGGGATTACGAAGCATACATCACCCCATGCGATCATACAGTGAAGGGCTTCAGAAACGCGACAGTCAAACCTCTGGGCAAGGTCCGCTTGTCTGTGGAGCTCGTATCCACCTTGGATGAGAAGGTCAGGAACACTAGGCTCCTAGATTTCCTTGTAATCAACCTCTCGAGCACCTATAACGGCTTCCTCGGGAGGCCATTTGAGCATGAATTCGAGGTTGCGTCCTCCACCTATTATTTTTGTGTAAAGTTCCCCACCAAGGGTAGGCTGGTTGGCACCGTTAAAGGTGACCAAGTGGATGCAAGAGGTTGTTTGCTTTATTCTTCTCCTTATTCAAATTCAAAGACGCACGCGTTTATTAAATCACATAATGACACTGGATCACAAAATGCATGATAACATGCTGGATACTGAAAAGAAAAGTAAGAAGAGGAAGCGTGATGAGTTTGATCCAAGAATGGGTCCTGAGCCCGAAGATTTTATACTTGAGGCCGAGATAGATGATACACGACTCGGGGGACCCAGAGCGGTACCCAGGGAGGAACTCGAAAGGGTCAAGGTGGACCTAGCCCAGCCAGACCTGGAGATCATCATTGGATCCAAGATCCCCGATGACCTGAAAATTGAAGTCATTAATTTCCTCAAGAATAACCTAGACATTTTCGCTTGGTCACACAAGGATATGGTCGGGATCGATCCTGAGATCTCATGTCACCGGTTACACATTGACCCAGCCCAAAAACCAGTAGCTCAGAAAAGAAGGAAGTTTGGTCCAGAAAAATATGTGGCACTCGCTGAAGAGGTGAAGAAGTTGCTTGACAACGACCTGATCATGCAGGCCGACCAACCACAGTGGGTCGAAAATGCAGTCCTTGTAAAGAAATCAAATGGGACTTGGTGACTTTGCATCGATTTCACAGATCTTAACGAGGCATGCCCCAAGGATTTCTTCCCGATGCCGCATATCGACCACTTAATCGACAATACGGCGGGCCATGAGATGATGTCTTTCATGGACGCATTTGTCGGGTACCATCAGATAGTTATGCACGAGCCCGACAGGCAGCACACTTCATTTTTAACAGAGAAGAACATGTACTGTTGGAAGAGAATGCCTTTTGGTTTGAAGAACGCCGGGGCAACGTATCAAAGGCTGGTCAATCATATGTTTGTTGAGCAAATAGGCAATTCGGTGGAGGTGTACGTTGACGACATTATCGTGAAGAGTCTAAAAAGGAAGATCATTTGGCTCATCTGGCGCAAGCTTTCGAGATACTTAGGAAGTTCAATATGAAACTCAACCCAAAAAAGTGCAACTTCGGAGTAGAATCAGGAAAGTTCCTAGGGCACCTGGTCAGCAAGCGGGAGATTGAATCAAACCCAGCCAAGGTGCAGGCTATCTTGGATATGGGGGACCCCCAAAACCAAAAAGGATGTTCAAAAACTGATGGGGTGCCTGGCCGCTCTGAACAGATTCATCTCCCGAATGGGGGATAAATGCAAGCCCATGTTCAACATCATCAGAAAGAAGGCGAGGTTCAAATGGACATCTGAGAGTCAGGATGCTCTTGACAGGATCAAAGCATATCTGGCCGACGTCAGCATTTTAGCCAAACCGGTCCCTGGCGAGAAACTATTTCTATACTTGGCGACCTCGAAAACCGCCTACGAAAGTGCAAAGGGTTGTACGGGCGGAGGGTCAAACCCATCTGCCCATTTACTTTGTCAGTCAGACACTAAATGAAACTGAGCAGCGATACCCTCTTCTAGAGAAATTAGCCTATGCTCTAGTTATGAGTGTGAGGAAACTGAGACCTTACTTCTTCGATCACCAAGTGGAGGTCCTCACTTCCTTACCCCTTCGCAAAGTGCTCCATCGACCAGATACATCGGGCCAATGCCTCAAGTGGGCCATCGAGGTTGGACAAAGATGGGTAACATATACGCTACCGCGACTGCAATAAAAGCTCGAGCCTTAGCCGACTTCATTGTTGAATTAACCCTCCTCCTCCCCAGGGCAATGGTTCGACCGCCCACCATGGGAGTTGTACATAGATTTGGCTCGAATCGCCAACAAATCGAAGGCGAAATTTTGTTAATCACTCCAGATGGGATTTCTTTTCAGAATGCCATCACTTTCGATTTCCCTGCCACCAACAATGAGGCCGAATATGAAGCGCTGATCATTGGTCTAGAAATGTCCACCGCAATGGGCATCAAGCGACTTCAAGTACACACCGACTCCCAGCTCGTAGCACTCCAGATATCAGGGGAGTATGAGGCCCGAGACGAGCGGATGTCAGCCTACCAAGAGGTCGTCAAAGCACTTTCCCTGAAATTTGAACAAATCTACATCAAGCTAGTACCAAGGATCACGAACTCCCGAGCCGATGCATTTAGCACGACTAGCGACCGGAGGGACCAAAGAGATGAGGGATGTCACCATCACAAAACTCTCCCACCCCTCCCTTTGCTAACACAACGATCGCTTTGCCCTAGACACCCCTGAAGTTTAAGCTAGATGACCCCCATAATCGACTACTTGATGACCGGGGCATTACCAACCGACAGAATTCAGTAAAGCAATTGCAACTAAGGCGACAAAGGTACACATTGGTTGGTAAACCCATGAACTATATAAAAATCATGAAATGATACCAAAATCTGAAATCTCGATGTGTTACCCCGAGAAATTGGAAAAAAAGCGACCTCGCTATCTCGAAGATATTCACGACGGGGTATTCGGAAACCATCTTTGTTCCCCCTCAACTTTATCTCATAAGACGACGAGACACAAGGGGTATTATTGGCATAACTTTAAAGGCCGATATCCTATGGTTTTCGCATTTGAAATGCCACAAATGTGAAATACACGCACCATCAATCAAGGTCGCACTTTTAACTCACCAAAGATCCTCGGTCCGCCTTTTGAACTCTTGGGATAGATATCATCGATCTATTACCAATAGCCCCGGTTCCATCAAATGCCCTAAAATCGCAGATTTACTTCACAAAATGGGCCGAGGTCGAGGCATTCCAGACCATTTAGATCGGATCACGTCATCAAATTCATATGGCGAAAACATCATCTCAAGATATTCGCCTACCGCAAGCAATTATATCCGATAAAGGGAAGCGGTTCGATGGTCATAAGATCGATAGTTTCTTCGAAAAATGGAAAATCACCAAGCTTTTCTCTACCCTTATCACCCTCACCAAACGGTCAAGTCGGTTTGAACAAGATCATCAAGCACACTCAAAACCAAGATTGAGGAGGAAAGGGGAAGTGGGCCTCTTGAATTACCAAATGTACTCGCGGGTCATAGTTCAACGACCGCCAAAATTCACCCTCCCTTTATTCGATGGCATTTGGCTTGGAAGCTACTATACCCGCAGAGGTCGAATTCCAAACTCAACCTCGCAGATGTTGTCTCCAACTACGATGAGGCCTTGTCCTTAACCTTGGACTTGCCTCAAGAGAAGCGATTAGGAAAATATCCTAAAATGCGAGATACAAACAACAAATCAAAAATACTACAACTCTAAAGTGAATATATTGAAAATTCAAAGAAGGCGACGTCCTCAAGAAGACTCTTGAGTAACCAAAGGAACTTTTAGCTCTAAACCGGAAGGACCATACAAGGTCGCTCAATTTTATCCAAGATCTTGGCATACGAGCTCGAGAACCCGTACACTGGAAGAATCATTCAAACGATCTATTCTCCAAGAGATACTATCAAGAGGGTCGAGGCCATTGTCTTTGTAAACTTTCGGTGTAGTCAATAATAATGAGTTAAATTTTCTTTTCACAATTCCTCGTGTTTAAACCGGGAGGTCGATAGATGAAACATCAACCTCCCCCGAACGACTTTCGACATATTTCTTGTGAGATCGCCACCCCTAGCGGTGTGATCCTCCCCTAACTTTATAAGACGACTAAGCGAGGTTCAATCTAAAATCGCAATGCCAATAAGACAAATGAACATACGCTTGATTGATTATAATCACATAAGGAAATCAAGTCGGCACAATAAAGGAAAGAAAAAGGCGATTTCATTAATGACAACAAGCCCGAAGGTCGGTACATTATAAGAGCCCGGCTAGATTACATCAAGCGGAAAAACCAAGATACATCATGATAACGACGATAGATGTTTTACTACAACCCAATATCCACGATCGGTAGATTTACTTCCCTTTTTAAAGGCATCTTGATCAAAAGTATTGTTGGAGATGGGGTTCAACAACTTCTCAATCTCCTTTTTTTTATCTCGGATTCTCAATCCCATCATCAAAGACCTATCTTGACTATGTTCAATCCGTCTAATCTTGATTGTTGAATAATAACGCCGTCTTGATTTGGGTAGCCTTCTCCCGATTTGTTGTCTTTAAACACCTCCCATTAGATTTTTTGGTTCAGCGGTTAACTTGGAACTCATCTAACATCTCGGCGACCTCATTTTCGTACCCTCGATCATCATCTTCGATTTTGAGTTCTCCAGGACCACCTCTTTTCGTTCCCCTCAACTTGTATCTCATCTGGATCTTCAATAACACGCACGATCCGATAATGTTTTGGCATAATTCAAATCAAAACCCGGAATATCTTCCATATCTTTAATTGGTAAAGAACTATATAAGGCTAGGCTTGAATATGAACTCGATGTGTTTCCGAAAAGTCGAATATCCCGCAAGATATTCACGATGGGGTTCTTCCGGAATAGCTCGGATAAGCGCCCTTATTTCATACATAAGCGAGTTAGCGATTATGCTCTTTGACTTTAAAGTGTTGCCTTGGTTTTTGGCGGCAACTTCTCCCCTGTAAATACATCCTTGCGGATCGGCTCACCTTCATCCTCGGTCACGGCCTCCTTCTCCTCCCCCGGATAGATCTCTCGAACCCTTCCAACCACCCTCGAGCTCCAAGGCCCTCTTCGCCAAGTCGATTACCTTAGCAACCTCGAGGTTCTTCTTTTGACACCATAGATCGGGATTAGTGATTTTTCATTGCTCGGAGGTTGTTGGTCCGGTGTTAACCTAGTCAAGCAATTATATCGGATATGGGGTGGGAAATACACGGTTCATGATTTTTAAAACTTTTCTTTCCTTTGAGAAAATGGATGGATCACCAGTTATCTCTAATTTATCACCCTGAGAAGCCGGGATGCATCGAAGTCAAAAGTCTCTTGAGACAATGATCATGAAGCACACTTTTAGAAAACCAAGATTAGCCCAAACCGATCTGAATTTATCGAGAGATCTGAGGAGCTTGGATTAGATAATTATCTTCTTGAACACTTTCGGTAGAGAGTTAGTTCGATTTGGTAACTATCTGTTCTAGCTACTCAAGTGTCTTGGAATGGTTGGCCTAAGTTTATACTCGTTTTAGCTTTGCTGAAATATCTTCCCTTCAATAAAACAGAGGCTGTGATCAATTTGATGCAAGTTCAGTGGATTGGTTCCAACCGAATATTAGTGAAATATGCTTTTAGTGAAAAAACATGCAATGTATAATAATGCAAGAATTCAAAAGTAAACAACACAAAGAATTATAACCAAAAGTTCGTAGACTCAAGCTCCTACGCCCACTCTCTCGATCTTCGAGAGAAATTCCTTAACCACTTCCTAAAGCTTTCAGCTAACTCACTGTAGCTTACTCACTTTTCTACCTTGAGTTTTTACGTCGACTCACTGCAGACTTACTAACTCAAACACACACAAGTGTTCGGGACTACCACAAGTAGCTTACTAACTTCTTCTCTAGAGTTTTGAGCTAACTCACTATAGATTACTAACTCTTTACAACTCTAACTCACCAACAAAACACACACAAACTACCTTAACAAAGGGTTTTGGGTTTTGGGTTGGTTTCAACTAGGGTGAGATATCCTTTACAATAAGAACTAATGCAAAGGCTAGGATATCTCTTCTAAGCTTTGGATATATCTATCACTCTAAAGCTTAGAATAGTGAGCTCTCTCCAATGTGAAACACTTGGAAAATTCTAAGGTTTTTCGAGTGCTTCAATTTGCAATAATCTGAATGAGCTCTTGAGTTGCTTTGAAATTTCCCCGAACCTCTCAATGTAAAAGGGTCACCGGTATTTATAGCAACTTCACCAAGTTTACTCTTTGAAAACTATCCGTTGGAAGAGATAGCTTTATGAGTTTCCTCTTCTGGTGTTTGATGAACGGTTATTTTTAGGGTTTGAACACTCTCTTGCATGTTTTAGGAAATATGCAATCATGTAAAACGATCACCAATTTTTGCGATGCGAACTTAAGATTAATTGACATAATTCAAGGTCCTGTCACTTTCAATTGTCGGTGAAATCTGATGTTGTCTTCCTCTGATTGGTTCTTGTCTTGATGAATGTAGACAAACAAAATGGCTCTTTTTGGTCAATCTCTAAATGAGATAACCCAAACAACACTTAGACTTAGTTCCTTTTGTTACGCTTTAGAATGTTTTGGGCAATATCTACTTTTTTCAACATGTGCGTTTTTCTCGGTTTTGTAGTCTTGAGATAGATATTATTCAAAGGCTCACGAACATTCAGGTTATCTTTGAGTATTCAAGAAGGACAAACCGAAGTCTTCAAGAATTCATCGAGTCTTGATGTCTTCAAAGAACTTCTTCGAGTCTTCAATGTCTTCAACAACTTACTGAGTCTTTAGTGTCTTCAGTTACTTATTGAGTCTTGATGTCTTGATTTACTTCTTGAGTCTTGATGTCTTCGATTACTTCTTCGAGTCTTGATGCCTTCAAGAACTTCTTGAGTCTTGATTTCCTTGATTAATTCTTGAGTCTTGATGTCTTCGAATCTAAACTGATCTATATCTGCTGACTATACATGGTGCAGATAACTTCCTGAACAATCTATACTGAAACTTGACTCAGTCTATCAAGATTATCCTGAACATGTCATACTCAGGGGTTTTGGGATCTAATCAAAATTTCTTTATTAAATTCATCTCCCAACAGAGGTCATCGTCTGGGCCTTCTCTAGTTTGGAGAGCTCGAGCTCGGATTGGGCGCAGGCCTTTTCCATGTAGAGGGCGGCCTTCAAGGAGTGGACAACAGCCGAATACATGTTGCCCGTGACTTGTTGGCGACGGGCAGAGGAGTGATCATCCTTCATCCATGCACGCGGCACGTTCCTCATCGTCCGCTCCAAGTAGCCAGGCCAGTCTGCGGGCGTGCCCTCCAGCGTGGGAATCGGGGATCTCAGGAAGCTTAGCACCTCCGATGAGAACTTGCTGGCCGTCAGCTCCTGACTGCAACAAGGAGGAACAAATATATTAAGTTTGGTCCCGGTTTTGAGGTAAATTCATTAAGAGTTGCAAACGGCCTACCTCTACATCCTCTCCTCATCCCAACCAATCCAGGAATCATCCTCCGAATGGCGACCTCCCTCCCGGGTAGAAGTCGGCAAAGGTGTCGGGCTGGGAGCCACCCTTCCAGCACCCCGACTTGACGTGGATCAGTGCATGCCAGGTTCAGCTCGCGCCCTCTTGGGAGGTCATTCACCAGCCACGGTGGTGGGTTCAGCAGCTTTCTTCTTGCCTTTGTCGGCAGCAGGGGAAGGAGTCTGAACTGGAATGTCCCCCTGGGCGGCAGTGTCGGGCAGATGCCTCATGGAGCCGAGTACTGATCGAGGTCACGAGGCCATCTCGGAGGCAGAGGGCCAACGGCGGTAGATCGGGATCTCCGGATCTAACATAAAATAGAACCTTTAGCGCGAAATCGCAAAATACACTTGAAAAGATGCGGCCGAGACTTACAGGGAATCCTCAAGTGGCGAGGGTAAGTATACAGTCCGGCTTGCAAGCGGTCGAGCTCGGAGTTCAACAAATTAATGTCTCGCCAGCTAGGGGGTGTGTCTCAAACCTCCTTGAACACCTCGAGAAAGTCCCAATATAGCTCAGAAGGTCGGGGCGCAAACACTGCAAGATGAGAAAGAATTAGATCAGTACAATCGAGCACAAAAATATTAAGGCGAAGTACCATTCTCAACACGGATCGCATAATCCGTAGGAACTCTAATGGATAAGGTGCTGGAAGGGGCCACCGACTCCCATGCTCCTCCTACAAACCACCATTTCTGGTGCCACCCGTCAACCTTATTCGGAATCCCACTCACGAGCTCTTTGCCTCTACGAAGCCGCACACCGTGATAGCCTCCGGCCTGAGCAACGGGCGACATCACGTGAGATATCTCTCCGGAATTAGGCAGTCTTTTCAGCCCGGTCTGCCCCAAAACGACCATGGTGGAGATGATGTAACTCCACCCATTGGGGGTGATCTGCGTGAGGCTCACATTCCAGGCCGCCAGTAGATGGGAAATGGTCAGGTGCAATGGAAATGGAATACCGACCGACATGGAAGACTCATTCACAGCAAACATTCTGGGAAGAGGCTGATCAGCGCTTTCGTCCTGGGTCGGCCCATAAAAATGCACAACCCGAGGCACCTTGTACATACGACGAAGTCCCCATACATACTGATCGTAGAGCACAGATCGGTATCTTTTATCGGACGCCACGAATTGAGAGTCGACCGACTTGCGGTATGCCCGGTCAGGTCACTTGTACGGAGCTCGGTTATAATACAGATCATGATTGAAGACTCGTTCATAAGCCCCATAATCTGGAACTGAGGCAGAAGGACCCGCCGTTGACAACCGTTCCCGTGGGACGTGATGAAGGAGATTAACATCCAATGGGGGAAGATGGGTAATTTCGGCCAATTCTTCCAGAAATTGGTCATCCACCGGTTCATCATTGACATCGTCTTCCAGGCGGTCGCCCATAACCTTAGCCAGTGAACTTTCACCCACATGCCCAGTGGCGGAGCTGAAAAATCGGCGGCAACGCAGGGCAATAAGGATGTCATCCTCAGAAGAGGAGGAAGCCACCATGGGCTGAGAGGCAAAAAGGGATTTGGAAACGCTAGAATCCATAAATTCGAAGAAGGGCACCAAAGTGCTTACCTGTGATTAATTCCGCTTCAGGGACATGAGAATGCGTTTCCGGTGGAAGGGAGAAAGAACCAGGAAGAGTATCTTGAGGAAATTCTTTCGCAAGACAGTCGCAGGAAATAAGGTTTTCGAAACCTAATTCCCCGCCTATTTATCGAAGAAGAGGAGGGGACAAAATGAAATTAGCCAAAACTTCGGCCCCCTAGCAACAAAAAGACGCGAGGGGCTTGCGTGAAATCCACTACGGCATCTTATTGGACGAAATGGCGGCACTTTACGTCATCATCCTGGCACGATATCATTTCGAATCCCTGAGATCGAGGGAAGTCTGATGCGACGATTCATATTATCAAGGTGATTTTTCACCTGCCTGAGGATAGTAAGCCGCTCATAGGAGACTTTTCAGGTCGGATGGTCGCGAGTCGATTTAGTCCATGTGTCAAGCCAAGGTCCCTTCTCGGAACAAGAGACCTCAACTTGAGGGGCAATTGTTGTAGCATGGATAAACCCGACCTCCCACCTGGGCACGAAGGATCATAAACAATCCAACAAAGACTGCATGAAGCAACCTCGGCAAGGGGACCAAGGGATCAACCCACGTAATTCCCACAAGACCAAACCTTCAAGTCACAAAAATCGGCAACTCGGGTAGTCGGCAGTTCGGGAAGTCGTGATGCGATTTCTGCTTTATATCCTCAAGTCGGGAGCGACCTGCACCAGCCATAACTATATAGTTCACGTGGTCAATGACAACCACCGACACGCCACTAATCCGCCCTCCACATCCGCTCCATGATTGGCGTACGCTGAAGATGGACGATTTCTGGCCTGTCAAGGTGAGATTAATGGTTCCCGATATTGTAGCCCTTTCATAGGCATTATTCCTTAGACTTCTAGGCATATACATATATCCTCTCCCTGGCTTGGACGCCCCCGGACGTAGTCTGATTCCAAAGACGAACCGGGTCACCAACTTCTTTGTCTCTTTTCCTGATTCGATTGCCTTTAACATACGCATTTCATAATAATTATTGTTTAACTGAGTAGATAAAAACCAGTTACAACACATACATTCCATAGGAACAAGTGAATGTCGTCTTCTCTTGGTCCTCTGGGGCAATCATGATTTGATTATACCCGGAGTATCCATCAAGAAAGCAATAGAAATTGAAACCCCCAAGCATATCTAGCATTTGGTCCATGAAGGGAAGGGGAAAGTGATTTTTGCATGTAGCTTTGTTCAATTCCCTATAGTCTACACACACTCTCCACCCCGTAGCTACCCGTGTAGCTATCACCTCATCATTATCGGTTTTGATAACCGTCATTCCCCCTTTTTTAGAAACCACATGGAGTGGTGACACCCAAGGACTATCCGAAATTGGGTAAATCATACCCACGTCAAGAAATTTTATGACTTCTTTCCTAATTACCTCTTATATGATAGGGTTCACCCTCCTTTGGTGTTGGACAATTGGTTTACTACCCTCCTCTACTCTTATTCTATACATGCATAAGGAGGGGTTTATCCCCTTGATATCCTCAATTGTCCACCCAATTGCGGACTTGTGCTTACGAAGCACCCCCAACAATTTATCTAACTCACACGAATTGAGAAAGAAAGAAACGATTACCGGAATTTTTTTACCATCCTCGAGATAGGCATAAGTGAGATGCTCGGGCAACTCCTCTTTCTTTTCCACTCCTTCAACCTGTTCCTTTAGTGGCAAGCTTGGGATCTTTTTCATTCTCCACACTTCATTGACTTGATCCACTTCAAGCCCATCTTTGCAATCATCCTCCTCAAAGGAGCTTTCATCATTCTCAAAGAGTGCATTGTAGTATCCATTAATAAAGTAGGGGTCAAAGGATTTTTCAAATTCCGTTTGAACACTAATTTCAACGACATCGATCGTTTTGAACTCCTCCTTCTCAAGTGTATGCTTCATGGCTTTGTAGGAGTCAAAAACGAGTTCCTCATCATCAAGCTTCAAGGTCACCTTGCCCGTATACATGTCCACCACCGCCCTTGCGGTAGCTAGAAACGGTCTACCCAAGATCAAGGAAATCTCAACGTCTTCTTCCATCTCTAGCACCACAAAGTCCGCCGGGAACACGAATTTGTCAATTTTTACGAGCACGTCTTCCACAATACCATCCGGGTATGTGATAGAATGATCCACCAATTGTAATGTCATGGACATTGGTTGGAGCTCACCAATTTTCAAACGATCGTAGATTGATCTTGGCATAAGATTGATGCTCGCCCCAACGTCACATAGAGCATTTCTCTTCTCCGTATTGCTTAGGTCACACATCAAAGTGATGCTCCCGGGATCTTTGACTTTGTTTGGAAGGTTCCTTTCTAGTATAGCACTACACTCACTTGTTAGGCTTATCATCTCCCCACCTTCTGTCTTCCTTCTCTTGGTGACCAATTCTTTAAGAAACTTTGCATAAGATGGAATTTCCTCAATTGCCTCCAAGAAGGGCACGTTCAAGGTCACTTTCTTGAAAATTTCCAAGAATTTGACAAACTTATCATCAAGCTTCTTCTTCATGAAACGTTGAGGAAAAGGTGGTGGAATGGGGGGTTTTAGGAATTCCCCATCCATCACACTCAACCTTTTCGTTTTTCTCCTTCAACTCTTTAGCCTTCTTCCATTTTGTAACCCTCTTTTCTTCAACACCTTCCTCCTCAACACATGTATCCTCTACAACAATCTCCTCCTCCGTATCTTTCTTTTCTCCCTCATTTTCTACCTCATCGTCTTCCGAAGGCATGCTCGGCCCATCATACCTCGTACAACTCCTCAATTCAACGGCCTTACAATGTTCTCTAGGATTCACCTTCGTCGTGGAGGGGAACTTTCCTTTGTCCTTCCCTTGGCTTGAGGATGCCACTTGCCCTAGTTGGAATTCCTAGTTCTTCAATTGGCTTGAGAGAGATGTAATAGCATTTGAAATATTTCCAAGATTCTTCAAGTCTTCTTCAATCTTATCAAACCGTTGATTCGACTTTTGAGTTTGTTGGTTTGAAAGATTGATGAAGGTGGCCAAACTATCCTCCAAAGTAGGTCTTCCTTCATTGTTTTGGGAACGGACTCCGGGATCAAATCCCGGTGGTAGAGTGAGGGCGGCCTTCGGGTTAGAGTATGAAAAAATTTCATGTTTACGGAGGTTTTGGTTGTAGGAGTTATTGTGTAGGAAGGATTGAGTGTTTTGGTTTTGGTTTTGACCTTAGTTTTGGTTAGATGATTGGTTTTGGTTGCTTTGGCCTTGGAAGTTTGATGATGGATTGTTTTGATTTGAGAAGTTTTGTGAATTGTTGTTTTGGTAACGGTTTTGGTAGTTTGAGGATTGGTTTTGGAAGTTTTGGTTGGGATTTTGGTGGTGTGAAGGTTGGTTTTGGAAGTTTTGGTTGGGGTTTTGGTAGTAGTTACCTTGGAATTGTTGATTCCCTTGGTAGTTTCCTTGATAATTCAATCTTCCCATGTAATTGACTTCCTCAACTCGATTTGCATTCAATGGCACTTCCATGTTCCCTCCCAATATTCCCCTCCTTTGGCTTTGCGCTAACGAATAAACCTTGTTCATTAAAACTCTCATTGCTTCCGCCATCGCGTTGTTTGGATCATTATCCATTTGGGAGATCTTTTGAACATCGGACGGCCAAGTGAAGGTGTTGTTGGCAATTCGATCAATTGATGCCAACCCTTCCTTACCGGTCTTGTCAAAAATCGATCCACCCGATGATGAATCGATGAACATCCTAGCCTCGTCGCTCAACCCATAGTAGAAATAGCTCACCACTTGATCGTTGACAAAATTATGTTGTGGGCATCTCCTCAACATGGCATTATATCTCTCACAAGCTTCGTATAAGTTCTCCCCACCCCTTAGTCGAAATTGGGCGATCTCCTTCTTGCATTGAAGTGTCATTGCGGGTGGAAAGAACTTCATCAAGAACTTTTGGCACAATATGTCCCACGAGCTAAGACTATCGGGGGGTAAGGAGACTATCCAATCTTTTGCCTTATCCCTCAAGGTGAAGGTGAAGGTTCGAGCCCTCCAAGCGTTGTCTGTGACCCCATTGATCTTGACGGTGTTCGCTTATTCCAAGAATTGAGAGATATGCTAATTTGGGTCCTCATTCTTCCCTCCACCAAATTGTTATTTTTGGAGCATTTGAATGAGGGCCGGCTTGATTTCAAAGTTATTAGCCGCAACCGCCAGACGGGCTATGTCATCATAGTGCCTTTGCACTTGAGGGTTGAAGTATTCCCACATTGGGCGATCTCCATTGTCACCCCCTTCCAAATTCATCCGATTGTTTTGATTTTCGCCCATTGCTTTTTGTTGGGCTAATTTTCGATTTCGGTCTCGATTTCTTCTCTTAGTCGTGGCTTCAATCTCAAGATCAATGGGAATTGGTTTTATCCCACTTGCTCTTGTGCTCATACACACCTAGAGAATCAACAAGCACCACAAATATCCAAGCCAACTATTAGCAATGTTAGTTACAAAAAAGAAAAAGACACTAGTAATCACGTTCAACGAACAACTAGTTATACTCAACACAACCTAGTCCCCGGCAACGGTGCCAAAAACTTGACACGTGTTTTGCAACACACTAACCTCTCAAGTATAAGAGGGTCGTTGAAGTGCCCGATTTTAAAAATCAATCCACGGGACTAGGTGTGGAATATAGCCCAATTATTATATGTTGTCGCATGATTATAGTGTGACATGATTGGTAAAAATAAAACAAGCAACAATCAACTAAGTAAACAAGTAACAAACAATAAACTAGTAAGCAAACAAGTAAACAACTAGATTAAAAGTGTTTTGTGTTTTGTGAGTGAGAGGTGTTTGGGTGTTGATCCTCGGATGATGTTCGATTAACTATTTCCTAGGTGTTTATCTCTATGTCCGGTTGCTCCCTAAGAACGATCACAAATCATTAACCATCACCGCACTTGGTAAGCCTAGGATCCGGTTTCATTAAACTCCTTAGATCGGGATGGAATTCACTCTTTCTCACCCGGGTAATTGCAAAGGAAGGGTCCTCTAACTAACTAACTACTCCCTACCCTTGTGTTCCCACTTGTAGTATAGAGATCACTCACATTAACTTCTTCATTTTCAACACTAGTGGCTAACTAGTGAATCAATGTGAACTAAGGGAATTCTAACGATCCTACCCAACTCTCGTTGCAATAGGATGTGAATTGACTCAAAACCGGGAATCACACCAATACCTATCCGTCTACTCACATTTACCCAACTCTCGTTGCAATAAACTTGACAAAACGAACAAGCTAATAGCCCAACCTACCAAATTTGATCACTAAACAACCCATAATTCAAAAGACATCGATCAATAGAGATAATCCACCATTAACAAGTAATTAATCAACCATCAACCCATTTCACAACACCCAAACACAAAGGGACCTTAGCCCATGGTGCTACAAGCAATACCCATGGCTAATATGCAAACAAACAAGAAACCCATATGAAAATAAGCAATAAACAACAAGTAAAAACAAATAAACACCTTACTCTTAAGATTCAAGCTCCAAACCATACAAAATCCATCAATACTCCTTGATTTCTTGCTTAAAACTGAAATTGCACCTATATCTATGTTATTCTATTAGGATCTATGCTTTCTATGGAAGCAAAATTGAAAAACAGGAAAAAGTATTAGTTGCAGCTCTAAACAGTATTACTTGATATCTTCCCCTTCACTCCCTATTGCTGCTGAATGTTGCAAAAACAAACTCGTGGCCTTTTATATGCTTTTGATTCCTCTGGCACGTGTCCCTAGGTCAGAAATGGGGATCTCAGATATTTTGGCTTGCTCGACTCGAGTAAGTCATAAAGCGCGCACACGATTTCTCTTCTCGTGTTGCTCGACCAATATTTGGTCGAGCAACTCAAATTTTTTGGAAATCAGCTCGAACTTCTCCCTTGCTCGACCAAAGGGAGGTCAAGCAAAGTTGCTCGACTCGAGCAACTCCCTTTTGATAGTTTCTTCAAAATTACATTTCCACAAGCCAAATTTAGGCTCTACTCGACTCGAGCCATCGTGCACGACTCGAGCAACTGCTTTTTCCCATTTTCTTCATAAAACCTTCATTTTTGACTCAATTCCTGCACAATTGCAACACCAAAGCATTAGATGAACTTTCATAACAATTCCAACCATATGATAGCTAAAATCATGCAAAATCATCACTCCAAGCTAGGAAATAGTACAAAACTCAAGAAAAATCACCACTAGTCAAAGGACCTGGATAACCAGTCATCCAACTGACCTGATCATCGGAGACCCATCTGATAGAGTCAAACCTAGACATCAGATTGGTGAAAGTGCAATGTATTGTTGTTATTTGTCTTTGAAGGAACCACTCACTATTGAAGAAGCTCTTCAAGATGCAAGCTGGATACTAGCCATGCAAGAAGAACAAGAACAGTTTGAAAGGAATCAAGTTTGGGAACTTGTAGAAAGACCAACTCATCAAGATGTGATTGGTACTAAGTGGGTTTTCAAGAACAGAAAGGATGAGCACAATGTGATAACCAGAAATAAGGCAAGACTTGTTGCTAAGGGATATTCACAATCAGAAGGGATTGATTATGATTAAACCTTTGCACCAGTCGCTCGTCTGGAAGCCATTCGGCTATTTCTGGCTTATGTTGCTCATAGGGGATTCATTGTGTATCAGATGGATGTAAAGAGTGCATTCTTAAATGGGGTACTAGCGGAGGAAGTTTATGTTGAATAACCTCCTGGCTTTGAAATGAGCAACCAAATATACCGTTTAAGAAAAGCTCTTTATGGACTAAAACAAGCTCACAGAGCTTGGTATGACACATTATCCCAGTTCTTGATAGAAAATGGTTTTACCAAGGGCTTGATTGATAGGACCTTGTTCAGAATTGAAGACGATGAAGATATTCTGATGGTTCAGATCTACGTGGACGATATAGTCTTTGGTTTTCCCAATCAGAAGTTATGCGAGAAATTCAGTAAACTGATGCAAGGGAAATTTGAGATTTCCATGATGGGTCAGATGAACTACTTTCTAGGTCTCCAAGTCAAACAAGCTCATACCGGGATCTTCATCTGCTAGTCGAAGTACACAAGGAATTTGTTGGCTAAGTATGGAGTTCGGAATTGCAAAGAAGCAAGAATTCCAATGATGACTTCATTCAAAATGGACCCAGATGAAGGTGGTAAGAAAACTAATTAGAAAGAGTATAGGGCTTTGGTTTGATCACTATTATACCTGACTGCCAGCACACCAGATATAACCTTCGCAGTAGGTGTATATGTCAGATTTCAGGCAAATCCTAAGCAAAGCCACCTGGAAGTAGCTAAGCGGATTCTTAAGTATCTGAAGGGTAATGTAAACCTCGGTTTATGGTATCCAGCAGATGATAATCTAGAGCTTAGTGGGACTCTGATTCTGATTATGGAGGTTGTATGATAGACAAAAAATTAACCTCAGGTACCTGTCAGTTTTTGGGAAGCAAGTTGGTCTCTTAGTTTTCAAAGAAACGGACATATGTTGCCACATCTACTACTGAAGCAGAATATATGGCTGCAGGAAGCTGTTGCTCCCAACTACTCTGGCTATGTCAGCAGCTGAGAAATTATAACATTGTAGCTACGAATGTGCTTATTTTCTATGACAGTAATAGTGCGATTGCTATCACTCAGAACCCAGTTCTGCACACGAGATGCAAGCATGTGGACATCAGACATTATTTTATCAGAGACCATGCGGAAAAGAAAAACATTAGAATGGAAAAGATCCATATTGGTAAGCAAAGAGCTGACATCTTAACCAAGCCCCTACTTGAGGTCAGATTCAGAGAACTATGCAATGAGCTAGAACTACTGGACTTAGGGGACGAAGCACAAGATTACTTTGGTGGTCTGATCTCCAACACCACTTGGTTAAGGAACTGACCAGGTAGGAAGGTCAGATGAAGGGGGAACTTCATTTGACCAGGTAGGAAGGCATCCATTGAGAGTTGTGATTATACTTCAATGGTTAAGAATGTAATTGATGAAAATTATGTCATATTCAACACAACCAACGATCCGGAATCAAAAGAAATCCTGGATTGTCTTAGAGCATGTGGACTTGAGCAGTTTTGCTTCCGACATTTGAGTAGCGTATACATCATCGAGTCACTGGAATTTCTGAGGAAATTGAAAGAGACTGAGAACAAAGAATTATATTCATTTGCTCGGAGGGAACATAATAGATGTCACCAACGATGACCTTGGAAGGATATTTGGCTTACCCACCGGACAAAATTATCCCGATGAGTTCACCTCGGGGATGTCAGATAAGGAATACTTATAGAAGGTGCTACTAAGGCCAGGGAACATCACAAACATCACTAATGTAAAGGTTCCCTATCTGAAGAGGAAGTACAAATTACTCTTCGAAATTGTGTCAAGAGTAATTATGGGCATTGCTTTCAGCCCTAATGCATTGACTCAACAAAAGCAGCATGTCATGTCTGTCATTATTGAGAAAGCTCCCGACATGAACTGGATTGGCTATTCGAACAAAGAATTATATTCATTTGCCAGAGGGAACATAATAGATGTCACCAACGATGACCTTGGAAGGATATTTGGCTTACCCACCGGACGGAATTATCCCGATGAGCTCACCGCGGGGATGTCAGATAAGGAATACTTACAGAAGGTGATACTAAGGCCAGGGAATATCACAAACATCACTAATGTCAAGGTTCCCTATCTGAAGAGGAAGTACAAATTACCCTTCGAAATTGTGTCAAGAGTAATTCTGGGCATTGCTTTCAGCCCTGATGCATTGATTCAACAAAAGCAGCATGTCATGTCTGCCATTATTGAGAAAGCTCCCGACATGAACTGGATGGGGCTATTCAAAAATCGACTGTAGCAGGAAACCTCTAAATTCGTTGTAAATGCAGAAAATCAAGTGGTGCTGACCAAGAATATCTGCAACATTCACAAGGTTTCAATGATTCTTGCTGATAAGATTCCAAACCATCCTTGGTCTGAGGTGGGAAGAAAACCATATCTGGAGAAGTTCAAGGCACTGTTGAACAAATATGAAGAATTACTTGGGCAACGTGATGATGACCCAGCCCCCTATGTGCCAAAAACTAAGAAGGACAAGGGTCCGACCTCATCTGTACAGTCTGAGGCACAAGGTCAACCCAAATCTAAGGTTCTCAAGAGAAAGCAGTTGGCCAGCAAACCAAATAGGACAGCTGAAGATGTGGGTGAGAAACGCCAGAAAAAGCTCACCGCAATGATGCCGAAGAAGGTTGGGATGCCGTTTGGAGGTCTTCGGGATGAAGACAGTGATGTTTAAATACTGGAATCTGGTGGAGAAATGTTAATCGAGCAAGCTGGTGAGGAGACTGTTGTGAGTTCTGAACGCACATCGGTACGGAGCAAGAGCTAACAATTGTGGTAGAAACTGGTCAGAAGGAGACCGGTGAGCAAGTAGGAGGACAATTTGAAGAAGCTCAGGATGAGTCTGACCTTCTGACTCGGCTCATCTGAGTTCTCTATTAAAAGGTCATGAACCCACTCATTACCCCATATCACCTACTCCTCCATCACCTCAACCTGATGTGCCCTTACCCTCACCTCCCAGACAACCCTCTTCCCCAGTTCAACCTGCTCAATCTGAACCTACTACATCTGAGTAAATTCCATCCATTGAGGTTCAACCTCCAGTAACCACTCAACCTGACATGCTCCAAACTGAGTATACTGGACCTCAACCCGAACCCATCTCTCTTCCTACACCTGCCCATCCACAAAGTGCCGCTGAGCCTGAGCCATTTAGAGAAGCCACTACGGACATTCAAACTGCTCAGCAGAAGGCCATGTTTGTCTCCATTACTCACAATCCCTTCAACACAAAAACTGTGTTTGAATCTCCTAAACCTGAGCAACCTATTGTCAAATTTTTGAGGAGAAGGGTTAAAAATTTTCAGACCAAGCTCTATTCTTTTCTGGTGGATCATTCGGGTGTGCGATAGATTGTTGCAGATGCCCTATTTTGGAGGGATGTTCGATTGCAGCACATCGAAAACTTTCTGATGGTCCTGGATGCATTCGGAAGGGATGAGTTTTTTGACATGGAACTGAGAATGAAGAATCTGACAGGCATGGGGAGTGTTACCGAGTTAGCAATAGACGTTGACGTCGCATGGTTGGTCAAAAAATTGATGGGCTATCCAGAGATTGAGATTGAGGAAGAAGACGGACAGTCAGATTGGGAGATTAAGCCAGTTGCCAATGAATCAGTCGTGGGTGCGATAGATGAGACCCAGACTGGTGAGGCTCAAACATCTGCCCCCGTCTTCGTGATTTCGCTTGAAACCCCGGATCAAGTATCCGTGACTAATCTAAATGGGGTGAAGGGATTTGTTGAAACACAGTTCAACACACTTGCTGCAAACTTGCTTGTTCAAATGGATGAAAGATCTAAGCAGCTGGTTGAATCTGAGAGTAATCAGACTGCGAAGAAGCTGACGGAAATGCATTCTGATATTGCTCTAAGTAAGATGGCCAGAGTAGAGACAATGTTGCAAAAGCTGGGCCTGGAGGTGTCAATGCTTTCTGAGGTCAGAACTCTACTTGAGGAAGCTTATAAGTCTCTCATGCAGGCAGACTCCAACTTTGAGGCCTCGGTCAGGAAGTTTGAGGTTTCTGTCTCAGTTGCCAAGAAGGCCTTGGAAGAAGCAGTGTCGTAAATGCTTGGACCTGATCTGAACAAGCAAAGGAACCCAAGAAGAAGATTGTGGTGACCAGATCTGAACTTCTACTCTCATCAAAGCAGATCAAAGAACAACAAGATCAGATCAAACGCAGAAAGGTCAAAGAAGATGCTGTCAGAAGGAAGAAGCTACGTGAAGCTGGAGGTCTTGACAGAGCCTTCAAGAGAAAGCAGAAGAAAAAGGCTGCTGTGACCGGAGCTGAAGTTGATGAAAAATGGATTGAACGTGCCCTTCCTGCCAGCATGGATTATGTACTTATCTGTAGAGAAGATCTTCACGAACCATGGAGGGTTATAAAGACTAACTTGTTATGTGCTGTTTTCATGATACAGCGAGTTCCAGAAGAGAAAGATGACATGCTATTCGACGAGATCATTCTGGACTGGCTTGAAGCAAAATATCCAGCATTATATTAGGAGGTCATGAGAGAAGGTCAGATTATGTCAATGAGACCTTCTGCACCAAGATATGAATTTTTGATGCCTCCTCTGAAAAGCAACAAATACAATCCAGTTGCCTTCAGACAAGCCTATATAGATGCACTGGAAAGAGGGAACATCATCGAGGAAGAACGCCAGAAGGAAGTTCTTAAGAGAATGTACGACATATTCCAAGTTCCAAAATCATTTTGCAAATCATTTCTGTACTTGTAACATACAATCATTTCTGTACTTGTAACATACAAAATCCATCAATGAAATGAGTTACCTGTTTTCTGATCCTAAGACATCATCTCAATGTTTTCTGATTTTTTGTCTCTTGTTCTTTTTTTTTGATTATCCATTTTTCTGATTTATTGTTTTGGTTCCATCATAAAGGGGGAAATTATTGGGAAATTTGTAGTTTTGATGGAAATTCCAAAACAGATTGTAATAGGACCAGTCAGGCCTGTTAGCTGACTGATGAAGTAGATATCAGATTAGGATGACCAACTGAGATGTATAGACAGCTGATGTAATAGATAGGTCACATATTGAGGGGGAACTCAATATGTAAAGGTTTAGTCAAGAAGATCGGAAGAACAGAAGATCATCAGGCGAGAAGACCAGAAGACCTACATCAGAAAGAGTGAAGAAGAGTCTGCAAGTTGTGCTAAGACAACATACATCAGAAGACTCGATCAGGTAGATTGATCAACATGGACTGATCAGGTCAGCTCGAATCTGGTGACCACAAGAAGATCACCAAGACGTTCACGTTCATCAGGCACGAAGAATGTCAAACCTAAGTAGGTAAATCAAACACAGAATAAGTGTACTTGATAACCAATGAGAGCAAGACACGCATCTACAGAGCTGACATTGCAGGACGGGGTGCTTCAGAGTTAAACGGCTAGAAAGGACAAGCTTGCATGCTTTCGGCCATGCCGCCTCTGTGCACATCAAATCGGGTCTGCAAACCTACCTTTTATCTGCATGCATATTCTGAATCTGGTTCAGACTAGCATCAAGTTACTGAACAGATCAGTTTGACACTTTCCTCACCTGATCTAAAAAAGATTGATTAGAATCTTGGTTGAGTAAAACTGGTTTTCACACGGATTAACTAATTTTCCGCACCATCAGTTAAACTGATAGACGCTGAACGGATCTACCTCCGAGCAATCAGTAAGTAGGATATCAGTCCATACTGATTCACTCCGCACTCTGATCAGGCATACTTGCTAATCACACCTGATCCACGAAAAGTTTTAGAAGTCTATTCACCCCTCCCCTCTAGACTTCTACCCTCACTAAAACTCGTTCGGGACCTACAGTTGGATATCGCAATATTAATTATATAGTGGCATTAATAAATATTAATGGGCTGAATTATATTGTGGCTCAATATTGGAATTCAGAAGCCCATTGGAAGGTCCATCTTAATTCTCCTAAAGGCCCCTCAAGTAGCCCAAATTAAAGTCCACGAAATAAAAGGTGCTTAAAAATAAAATAAATTATTGTTGTAATTTTTTTCCTTAAAAATTTTGAAAATTTTAAAGAAAAGAGGGAGAGGAATTTTCTTGAAGAGATTTTATGGAAAGGAGATAAGTATTCTTGGAATACAAGATTATCACATAAATTCAAGAAATCTCCCACTTGGTTTCTTTAATGGAGATTTTCGAAAATTATAGAGATATAATAGGAAGAAGGATTTTCTTGAAAAGATTTTATGGAAAAAAAGATATGTATTCTTGGAATACAAGAATATCTCATAAATTCAAGAAAGATCCAATCTTGGAAAAACTCCTATTATTTTCGAAAAAATGGGTTAAATAAGGGTGTGAGATTTTTGTGGAAAAATACACATGGAAAGAAGAATATATGAGATATATTCAATATTTCTTGGAGATCAAGAAAAGATCTTTCCTAACCCTAATTTTGTTCCTCCTTTTTTCGTACCCCTCCTCTATAAATAAGGGGATGAATTTTTTTTCATCCCCTAGTGTTGCATGTGTTGGAAAAATTAGAAATCCACAAAGGTAGTGCAACAATTATTTATTTTTCCTTTGTTTGATAAATCGTTCATTGAAGAACTTTCCACCAGGGTTGTTGAACGAGGATTTTGGAATACTTAAGAAGGACTTTTGGTGGGTATCCAGATACTTGATCATGTCTGTCTCAGATCGTCTCTCCAACTGGTATGTTTACATAAACTCTTAGAAATTCCGCATGCTAGGATCTTTTACGTGAAATATTATTTGCATGTTGTTGTTGGATTAATTATTATTTGAATTCAATTAGGTAAATTCATGCTAGTAATAATTTTTAATTTAAATTTATGTTTATGAGGTCATCCCGATAGATCCTGGCATAAGTTATCCCAACAGCAATCGTCTAGCGATGCGCGCTGCCGCTCGGCCTTCGGCCTAGCCCGCGTGCTCTGCCTTGGCTCACGTACGCCCGGGCACTTGGACGTCCGTCTTATAATCTCCGTCTCCGCTTCGTTCTCGATCCGGTTATAATGTATTTACAAAAAATAAATAAACTTAGATCTAGACTAGTCTATTACATTGAAGAAATCAATCAAATTCTAATCTACTCGTGGATTTCCTCACGAGGCAAAACGAATTCGAACGAATCGAATTAAAAAAAAAAAACAATTTATTTGCATGTAAATTAGCACATTAAAATACCATGACATTGGATACCTACAAAACAAATCTAACAGTTCTACTATCCAATTTCAATTTTAATGAACAACAATTTAAATTACAGTTTAAAAGATCAGAGCCCGAACTAGGACTCTGATACTAGTTGTTAGGATAACGTATGCCAGGATCTATCGGGATGACCTCATAAACACAAATTTAAATTAACAATTATTACTAGCATGAATTAACCTAAGTGAATTCATATAATAATTAATCCAACAACGACATGCGAATAATATTTCACGTAAAAGATCCTAGCATGCGGAATTTCTAGGAGTTTACGTAAACGTACCCGTTTGAGAGACAATCGTTGAGACGGACAGGATCAAGTAACTGACTACCCACCAAAAGTCCTTCTCAAGTATTCCCAAGTCCTCGTTCAATAACCCCGGTGGAAGGTTCTCCAATGAACAATTTGTAAACAAAGGAAAATCAAATAATTTGTTGCACCACCTTTGTGGATTTTTAATATTTCGAGCACATGAAATTATGTTGGGGATGAAAAATTCATCCCCTATTTATAATAGAGGGGGGGATGAAATTTTAGGCTCAAAATAGGGTTGGGAAAGATCCTTTCTTAATCTCCAAGAAATCTTGAATATATCTCATATATTCTTCTTTCCATGTGTATTATTTTTCACTATTAATCTCACTCCCTTATTTAGCTCAAAAAAATCTAAAATAATACGGAATTTTCAAGATTGGATCTTTCTTGAATTTATGAGATATTCTTGTATTCCAAGAATACATATCTTCCATAAAATATTTCCAAGAAACAAGAAAAACTTTCTTCCCTTTTATTTCTCTATAAAATTTCAAAAATTAAAATTAAAGAAACAAAGTGGGAGTTTCTTGAATTTATGGGGTAATTTTGTATTCCAAGAATACTTATCTCCTTTCCATAAAATATTTTCAAGAAAATCCTTCTCCCTCTTTTTTCTCTAATATTTTCGAAAATCAAGGAAAAATATGCAATAAAGAATTTAATTTATTTTAACCACCTTTTATTTAATGGACTTTAATTGGGCTAATTGAGGGGCCTTTAGGAGAATTAAGATGGACCTTCCAATGGGCTACCGAATTCCAATATTGAGCCACAATATAATTCAACTCATTAATATTAATTAACTCCACTATATAATTAATATTGCATTATCCAACTTAACCCATATTACAGTAATATGGCTCCCGGTTATAATTTTCCGTGTTTAAGATTATTTAGTCCATTAATTAATTAAGCCACTAAAAAGCTTTATATTAATTAATATCTTTATCCTTGGAGTAAGGACATCTCAACTTTATTATCCATACCGAAAAATTAATTCCACTTACACGATTTGTTATGATAAAGGTTCCGAGTCCACCAAGGGGACCAATCATGCAAGACATTGCAAGTACACGATTCTCTATATTAATTTAGCAACTGTCGTGCAATTAATATTATTGCCCAAGATATAGGGTATCGAAGTCGCAATGATTCTCTTCCCATTTATAAGTCAAAACAATAACTACTAATCGCACACAGTCCTTATTAAGTGACAGAGATTAAAAAATCAACAACCATTGATGTCTAATTCTTCATCCCATAAGTTAGTGCAAATGAGTTTATCCTCTCTGTAGGTCCGCTTCAGCGCATCGAATGCACTAATGTAATCTCTTGGTCAAGACAAGCCAATATGAGCTTTACACATTAACTTCTACCAATAGACTGTTCGGATCTATTTAAGTTGTGAAACGTGCACTCGTTTACAAGGGACTGTTAACGTGATCTTCTGTGATATGGTATCACCACGTTAACTACAATGTAACTCGTGTTATTATATGAACGGTTTGCAATAAATACATACTACAATCAATTATATTTAAAGCAACAGTGATAAATAATTTATTTCAATAAATAAGTGTTTAATACATAGGTTATACAAAGTAAAAGCATACTTTCGCGTATAACCCAACAGAGAATCAGTATGATTGGGCATGGAGGAATTTCAACACTACAATGCTTGTGGCCAGGAATGCTATAGAAGAGCCAGTAAAGAAGATGCTTGGCCCAGCCTTAACTGTTCAGATCACTGCACTAGAAGTTGAAGAGCTTAAACAGGAGATGACAAAACAGTTTACTCTGATGCAGCATCGCATTTCCCAACTTTTTGATGCAACCAAAAAGGGGGAAGGAAGTGCAGAAAAACAAGGTGAAACATCTGCTACTGGAGGAGAGCAGGTTGGTCCATCAACTGCTCTGATTGTGTCTTCTGATATGCCAGCAACTCAGTCTCCTACTGCTGAAATGATTATTGGACCTGCTGAGCTGGCTGCTGCACTTGCTGACTCAACACCAGTTGTCCATCTGCCTACTACTCATGCTGCTGCTGCTTTTGTTCCTGATTCTGAACTTGCTGATTTATATCAGACGGTAACAGAACACAACAAGGTGATAGAAGATAATGGAAAAGCCATAGAGGGTCAGCCAAGACTCTAGGAGAGACAATCTCCAGAGTGAATCAAATTGAAGAATTATCTTCTACTGTTCAGAAAAAGATTGAAGCTACTGAACAGAGGAGAAGTTTGAAATTGGCTAGACAGCTGGAAGCAGAACATGCTGTTGAAGAGCAGAGAAATAGGCAAAAGAAGAGAATACAGTCGAAGCCTGTAGCAGAAAGGAAGAAGCTTAAGGGTAATCAAAAGAAGAAGGCGGATGAAGAGGCCAAGAGAAGAAGAGTCGTAGATGAGGCCATCAGAAAGAAGAAGCTCAAAGAGTCAGCTGGACTAAGCAGAACTTAACTCAAAAGGCAGAGGAAGAAGAAAGTTTCTGCTACAGCCGAAGAAGAGATTGACTGGGAGGAACAGGCGATTCCTGCCCTTGTGTTCAACATTATGGTTTGCAGAGAAGATCTTCATGTTGAATGGAAGAAGATCAAAGCTGATTGGCTGGTAAATGTGTACATCATCCAACGGATACCAGAAGATCCAGATCAAGCCTGATTTGATGGACTTTTTGAATTGGCTGGAGCAGAAGTACGAAGACTTCTATAAGGTGGTGATGCATGAAGGCAAGAGCATGACTTTGGTGCCAAATGCTCCCAGATACGAGACCATGATTCCACCTGTTCGACCTGGTGGATCCTTTGATCCAATAGAGTTCAAGTTAATGTACTATCAATGCCTGGAAAGAGGCAATGTCAATGAAGAAGATAGGCAGCAAACGACATTTCTGAAGTTCCAGAAAAAATGAGAGATGCAGTCTAGTGTGAAATCATAAGACGTTGTAAGATCAGTAGATATGATCTTTACTTTCTATTGTACTTGTAAACTCTTTACTATTAATGAGAAAGCCTAACTTTTTCTAATCTTAAGACAACATCTCATTGTCTTCTGATTTGTGTGTTTGTCTTTACTTTTCAGTATTGTTTTTTCTGATTAAATGTTTTGGTTCCATCAAAAAGGGGAAAATTGTTGGAAAATTTATAGTTTTGATGGAAGTTCCAAAACAGTTGTAAGAGGACCAGACAAACCTGTTAGCTGACTAATGAATAAGAAATTAGAATAAGTTGACCAGCTGAAATGTATAGACAACTGATGTAATACAATAAGCCACATATTGAGAGGGAACTCAATATGTATAGATTATGTCTTGAAGATCAGAAGACTAGATCTAAAGAGTCATATATCAGAAGACTTGAAGATCAGAATGCTCAAAGATCAGAAGTTTCGAAGAACAGAAGGCAAGAAAATATCAAGACCAGAAGACCTATCCCATGAAGACATCATAAGAATCTCAAGTTGAGCTAAGACAACTTAGACCAGAAGACTCAAGGTAGACTGATCAGTTGGATCAAATCAGCTCATGTCAGAAATTCACAATAATATATCCAAGGCATACAAGTCAATCAGACAAGCAGGATGTTGACCTAAGTTGGTCTTACAAGGCGCCAAATAAGTGTATTTTACAACCAATGAGAGTGTGACACGTATGTACGGAACTGACAGAGAGAGATATGGGGTATCAGGGTTCAACAGATAGAAAGGACATGCTCCAATGGATAGTTCCATTTCGAGCTCTATAAATAAGGGATCAACCTTCAGAGTAAGGTTACGAAAATTCTACAAACTTAAACACTCGAACCATTTTCGCAAGAACACAAGAACTCAAGCAAATATTTCAAGTGTTCATCTCTTAGTTTCTTAGCAAGAGATTTTTCCTTTAGCTTTAGACTACTTAAATACTAGGATAGATTTCCAGTTGGAAACCAAACAATTATCTACATACTTTAGATTTTTCATCAATTTTAGCATATATTTTTCTCTCTCTCCAAATTTAGCACATACTTTCACTTAATACTTAAAAACATCTAGAATCACCATTTCTAGCAAGGTCTGTCTGATGTGGTCATTGAATATCACCTATCTCGCTAACGTGTAAATATCAAAATATAAAAATAATTAAAATATCACCACCTAAAATCAGAAAATGCGGAATGTAGGAATATCTTGGATCACTATATTTTAAATTAGACGGTTATATTTTTTTATATTAATATTTGCATGTCAGCAAGACAGGTGAACTTCAATGACAACATCAGACGAATTTTGCCAAAAATGATGATTCTGAATTATTTTAAATAATAAGTGACAGTATGTGTTAAATTTGGAGAGATAAAAAGGTATATGATAAAATTGATAAAAAAAAATCAAAAGTATGTGCTAGATTTGATTATTTTGCCTTATTTATTTTTGTTTTTGATGTTTGATTTTTGTTTTGCAGGATTTTTATTTTGCAGGTATTTTTTTTTTGCATATAATGATTTGGTGAGATAATTCTTCACTTATATATCAATCTTATAATTCTTATTTATTTATTTTCTACACAATTTGTGTTGGTTTAATGATTTATGTTGCAAGTACTACTTACTAAAATTGCAGATCACCTTTATTTAAAGTTTACTTATATGATTTTTTTTTTCTATATATGTACTTCATACAAGATTCTTAATTTTTTTTGTTGCTTTGAGAATTTCCATTTTGCAGGTTTTTATTCTACATCTAATGATCTGGTAAGATAATTTTTCACTTGATATTAATCTTATAGTCAAACTGATTTATTTGATTGCTACACAATTTAATGGTTTCTTTTACAACTAATATTATTTGTTGTTAGTCGTCTTATGTGGAAATTATGATGTGGCGTTGTGTATTTGATAACGTAACAAACAAGATACGATGTTACGAGCACACGTGTTAATGTGAGAGGGAAAGCAAGTAACACAATAGACAGGGGGACAATTTGTGTTCCCTTTATTTGACCTCTGAGGGTCTATTTATACTAGTTTGACAAGCACGTGCTGCCTTGTCTAGCATGAGCTGACTATTTCTTGACATGCAAGATTACACGGGGTTATGCCATGTGTCCCTGATGCCTTCTATGGTCGCCACCTGTCCTTTCCTATGCTTGAAGTCTTCTATTCGTCAACCGGGTGGTCACTACTTAGCAGGTGACCTTTCTTCGTGTTCGCCTGCTTTGCTTGGGAAGGTGCTCGGCTATTTATGGTCGACCATGGCTCGGTTCAGGGTATGGAGTCTTTTGCCTCGTGTGCTCGCCTGGTATGCAGGTGATAAATCATGGGGGGATGGATTTGTTTATGATGGAGAGAAGAGTTTGGACTTGCCTTGATTCTCTCTTGCCTCCCCATTACTTCAGCTCAGGTCCCTGTAGTGGGCTCGCCTGATTGGCGAGCATGTCTCGTGGGCCCCCGGGCGAGCACTCCGCTTCGCCAGTTGGAATGGGGTTGGGTTGAGTTATGCGTGCTCGCCTGATGTGGCGAGCTCGCGTGTTGCATCCGTGGTCGTTTTAAAGTGTTCGCCTACTTGGCGAGCTCCTCTGTGCTTAGCTGGCCCTCCTTCTTGTGTATTGGTCCATGTGTTCGCCGGCGAACACGTGGCGAGTTGACTTTGACCGGTTTTATGGAGAGCACAACATTATTACTTACTAAAATTGCAGTCTTATATATAGTTCATGTTAATTTATTTGATTACGACACAATTTATGTAGATTTAATGATTTTTTTTTCCAATTGATACCCACTAAAACTGCAGGATTGTTTTATTTAAAGTATATTATATTGTTTTCTTGATATTTGTTTGCATACAATATTCTAAATCTTTGTACGCATGCTATATATGATGAAAAATGTCAAATACATGTACTAAATCGAAAGGGTATGTTTGTTTCTAGTTTCCCAGGTGATTTTTTGGATTTTAAATTTAAATTCATGTTTGTTTAATTGAATTTTGGTATAAAATTTCAAATCCTCTAAAATCCTATCTATAATACACTTATCTTACTTCTTTCAATCACAATTTTCGATACACTATCAATTATTTATATTTTTTAATTATTATTATCTACACAACCCAACATTCTCACTTATTTTCTACTTTACATACTATATCTCCTACTTTACATTTAATTTCGATATACAATCACTTATTTATCATATACTTTATAAATTCATACGCTATTAAATTCTACAAAATTTATACTCCCAAATATATATATATATAATTCAAATACACCTTTTATTTTATTCCAGATCCTCATACGATATCAAATCCCCTCAAAGTTATAAATAAATAACCCATCTGAAGAGTAATTTTTACCAAAAGAGAAGAAAATTAAAAAAGCGGTAAACAAAAATCGAAAAGAACATCCGAAAAGAAATTCTATTTTTTTGAGAATTCACACTTTTTGAAGTAACTATATTCTCTCTAGATTTGCCCCAAGCCCCTCTTAAAATACCAAAGAGAAAAAAAATAAAATTTCTGTTTACACTTTGAGTAGGTCTATAATTATATATGTGCTTGTATTTTTCGATGGACTGTTTTCCTTTCTCTCGAGTAATGATATGTTTATTTTGTAAGAGATTTGAGTACCCCTTATACATATATGATTTTAATGTATATTTTTAGATCTTTTAATTAAAAAATTGTTAAGCGAAAAATAATAAATACTCTCTCTGTTCTAATTTTGATTGTCCACTTTTCGTAAATAGCCGTCCTAATTTTGTTTGTTTATTTCCTAAAAAAGAATAAATCAACTTTCAATACTATTTAATACTATTATTTATCTCCACCAAACTCTCTTTACACAATTTAATACTATTATCTTCTATTTTTTCTTAATCTCCATATCAATAGTAACCGGATAATAAAAAATAGGACGGACGGAGTATATAATAATTATAAAATGGTTTAAAAAAATTAGAGTGCATTTTAAAAAAGTAAATAGTGTAGCCCTTATCAAGAAAAGTGAAGTATGCATACAAATAAAATAAATAAATAGACATTGGCATTGTAAATTGTTTCAAGAAAAAATAAGAAACCAAAGGAAAATGGTGTTAATTTCAACATAGAATGAGATAGATATGGAGCTTACCTGACGTGGCGTTTGTTTAAAATTAGCGCTTACAAATTTACCGTTAAACCCATGAATTAACATCAAATTCCTTCCGAGCTATATAAAAAGGAGCAGCCTCCCCTAAGGCTAAATCAAGTTTTCATTTTAACACCATCAGTCGCCAAAAAACCGTGTTGATATCAAACATGCCGATGACATTGAAAGTCGTGTTGATATCCTCCAGCGTTTTATCAGCCGCGATTATGCTCACCTTACTCACTGATTTCGCTCATTATTTACCTTATGCCTACAACGACGCCGTTTCGTGGCTGAAGCCTCCGTATCTGTACCTCGTTATCAACTGCATAATCATTACAATCGTCGCTTCCTCAAAGCTCCAGACAACCAACCATGATGACGTGTCACCGCAACCGTTGGAATATAAGTACGACGGCGCGTTTCCGGAAGACGCGATGAGCAATAAGGAGAATGAGGCTAAACCCACATCGCCGCTTTCTGCCAGGTTCACTCACCGGAGAAACGGTAAAGCCAGTCCTCAAGGTACATTTCTGCCTTCTTTTTTAATTTCATGTTTTTTAAATTCGCAGGTCGCCGGTTAAACCTAGATTTTTAAATTTGTAGATTGGGACAGCTGGCAAAATGTTACCGTTAAAGTAGTAGGATGGCATCAATTAATTTAAATCTACTCCTTAAATCTTCTTATTATGATTATTATTATAAATTAAATACCTTTTATTTTACACTAGATAAAAGCAACCGATTTTATAATTTTGATCACTATCCATTCGCTTACCGTTGTGTACAGCCTTTCGACATAGAGGAATTGATATTTGGATAGAGTTGGTAGACTCTGAAATTTGTTCGAAATTAATTAATTTTTTTTTACAGACATACTCTTTAGTAATATAAGTCACACCCTTCAGTTATCATTACGACATTCTTTGTTATATATAAGTTATACCCTTCACTTTTATGAGTAATACTCTTTATTGTAAAATATTACACTCTCTATATTAAAAAGTCACACTCTTTAGTAATATAAGTCACACTCCTTACTCAGTTTTACCGTGAAGCATGTTCACACTATGCTTTGTCATTTGAAAAAATCACTCCTAATGCATTTGCGTGTTAATTTTCTCAAAAAAGGAAAAAAAAGGATTTGTGTATTGATTAATAGATATGCTGAGATGAAAAAAGAACTCTATCCGTAGTCCACATTTTTTCTTTAGTTTGTTCCAAATTATATTTTTCTCTCCTTATTAGAAGTGGGTAAATAGCGTAAAATACCTCTATTTATATATATTAAAATTAAATATTAGTATTATTTATGTGTTTAGTAAAATAATGATATATTGTAAATTAATTTAATAGGCAAAATCGAGTATAAAATGATAGTAAATTACTCCCTCCCTCCTAGTTGTATATGTTTTTTTAAAGAATGTTTTAAGTATATAATTTTTTTTTATATAAAAGTTTTTTAATTAATTTATTAATATAATACTGTGTATTAATTATGTTAAAAATTATAATAACCATTAAATAAAATTATAATAGATATTTTACTTTGTTCATTTTTTTTAATTTTATTTTTTAAAATTTATATGCAATAGTCAAATTCATATGCAACAGTCAATATGATTGGGAAGGAGGGATTAATATATGTATGGAATGTGGGGGAGTATTATTTTCTACCTATAAAACAAATTTCGTGTAATTATAAGTTATGTGTAAAATTTAAACCAGAGCCATGCGCCCCCCCCGTCTGTGCGGCTAATTATATAAAATTCCTTTACACAGTATATATATTACTCTCTCCCCTTTAGCAACTTGTACACTTTTTCTTTTCGTCCGTTCTTTATCAACTTGCACGCCTTAAAATAGTAAAAAATCTCACAATCTCCACCCTCATAATTTCTACCCTCCATCAACTTTGAAAAATCAATAAAATATCAAAAAATTATTTTTTCTTAAGTGTCAAATCAATTGTGAAGATTGGTGCGGGACGGAGGGAGTATATCATAATAATAATTTAAATTTTGAAATACCTATTAAGTGATTGGGTGAGAAAGGCGACAAAACGGGAGGTTAGACTATTGTATTAAGCATTAAGCTGAGGTGGGGCCACCTTAAATTGAAATGATAAGCCTTGAGCCTAACTCGGGTGGGGCCACCTCAATTTGAAATGATAAGCCTTAGCCCTTCTCCAAACTCACTACCGTTATTCTTCCATTGTACACGTGTACTTTGAAGAAGTGAGACATGTCTTTTGTGGATATTTATCTATATTCATTTGTTATGTGGATTAAACAATACTGCACGAGTTTCTAATATGAATGTGTTTCGTGAGCAGATGGATAACTACAAGTAGATAGTGTTTCCTAATGAAATTTCATGTCTCACATAGGGGTGGATGGTACGGCATACCAAAAATTTTCTCGTCATACTGTTATCGTACCGAAATTTTTAATATCGAAAAATATTATACCGTTATCATACTGAAAATTCGGTAAATTTCAAATTTTTGGTATGTCAATATTGTATACCGATACCGTACCAATATTTCGGTATAAATACCGAAATATTTTCGATATATCGGAAATATTTCCGGTATACCGATCATTTTTTTGATATACTGGTATTTCGGTATATATTTTTAGTATACCAAAATTTTATATATTTTCATACCGTTATTGTACCGAAATTTTCGGTACGGTATACCAAAAATTTTGATAAAATCGATATTTTTTGGTACAGTATGTACAATATACCGATATTTTCGATATTTCCTCAACCCCCACTCTCATATGTAATTGAGATGCGCTAAATGTTAATTTAGATTTGAAGGGGTCAATTTGATGATTGATTGTTATGTCATCCACACTATGATGAACATAACATATGCGTTATTTTTAAATACAATTTCCATCGTCCCGCACTCATTTCAACATTTATTATAAATTTGGTATGTAATGTATAAATTATTTATTATTATATGAGGGAATAAATTTTAGTTGAGATTATTATAAGTTTTTCTTCTTTATTATAGAAGAGAGGAAAAAGTGATTTTTGGGGGTGGTGTTTTTTTTAAATGTTGGGAGGATATAATTGTAAAAGTTAATGTTAATTTATTGTCATTTAAGGAAAGAGAAAAGAAGTATGAGACGGATAAAAATAAAAAATGTCCAAATGAGTATGAGACGGAGGGAGTACCAGTTATTTTTACTGATCAGTATACGCTGAGTTACACTAATTCATGTATGCATACACTGAGTCAGAGGTCTTGTAAAATTATTAATAATAATAACGATGTTGATGAATAGGTGGTGGTAGAAGAGTGCTAGGAGTGTCCAAAGTAAAGAAACAAGAGACACTGGAGAGCACATGGAAAACGATAACAGAGGGACGTCCAATACCAATATCCCGACATTTGAGGAAGTCTGAGACCTTTGAGTACCCTAACCAGCAGCAGAAACAAAAGGTGATGAAGAAATCAGAAACCTTCAACGATAGCTCCTCAACTAATTTCAATTCCAATTCCAACTCCAGTTCATCGGGAAAACTCAGGAAGGAAGCGTCGCTGAGTCAGGACGAGTTGAACAAGAGAGTGGAGGCTTTCATCAACAAGTTTAACCAGGAGATGAGGCTGCAACGCCAACAATCCCTTAACCAGTACAAGCAAATGATCAATCCTGCTTCGCACTAGCAATTGCCTCTCTTACTTACAAACACATACCATCATATTTTTCAAACAAGCTTTAGTAATAACATACACATCTATGAACACTCTCTAAAAAAAATGAGCGATGCAAATTTTTTTTATTTTTTATTTTGGTTATTTGTACTTGTTTCTTTCAGTAAATTTTCTCTCTTTACTGTACTTTTTAACTAAAGGAAAATTTTGAAAAGACTTTCCGACTTGCACCTTGAAAAATAATATTTGTATGAGTTTTGAAATTTGTTGCATTACTTATGTGCAGGCTCATTTATTTCCTATTTACTTGACAATCTCGTAATGATATACTTTTGCTCCTTCCGTCCCAAAAGATTTAGCACAGTTCACTTTTATATGTATTTTTGCGAGCGAGATTTATATTAGTAATTGAAATTATAAAGTGACTTTTAAGGAGGGGTATAATATATGAGGGGTTTATATATCATACCCCTCCTTAAAAATCACTTTATTATTTCAATCACTAATACAAAATTTGCTCGCAAAAACGTGTGTAAAAATCAATTGTGCTAAGTCTTCTGGGACGCAGAGAGTTTAAGGGATAAGGTACTTTCCTACACAATATTGTATGTACTATAATATTGTACATACTGTTGGTCCCATGAAAACCCCATGAAACGCGTTAAAAACATGTAATGCATATAAAAAGGGGTGAGGGAAGAGTGATTCCAAATTTTATTTTAACCGATGTGTTTTGCTTATAACAAAATGCATATGGTAAGTAAGAACATAAAACAGGAAAAAACACACGATTTTATAGTGGTTCGGAGTCCAACTCCTACATCCACTCTCCCTGATCCGCAGGGAAATTCCTTCAACTCACTCGACTATTGTGTTAGTCAACATAGTACAATCAGATATTTATAGAGCTCTCACTCAATGAGATTTATCTACCTCACAGGATCGCCTACCAACAAGACTTATCTCCCTCACGGGATCGCCTATAGATGTTTAACGAGTTCTCACTCCAACCCAGAAAGTAAGTTAGTCCTACTAACTTACAACCCTTGCTCAACAAAACTTAACCTATCACTCGGTATGGGGTAAGATTGTTTGTTGTCCAACTAGGTTGAGATTTTCCCTTATATTTTTAGCCTCAATGCTAAGGTTTGGAAAATCTCTCTAAGCTTAGGATATTACATTTGTGCTTAGATCTAGGATAGAACACTCTTGAATATATGCGTGTATTTTTTGTTCAGTGTTCTATGGTGAAAATGTTTGAGGATATAGCTTTTAGCTTGATGGATGTTTCACGCATTTTCCACAATTAATGATGAAGGAAGAACTTGTATTTATAGTGTGGATTTGAATGTTATACCGTTGGATGGATTCACATTCAAATCCATACTAATCTTGATATTCGTGCAACATTGTCAGGCTGAATCTAACGGCTATAATCTTCAGGTGATCTGGTCCTCAGCTTTCTCGAACTCAACTTCCTTGGACTCAGGATTCTTGACTCAACAAACTTCTCTTCAGAGGACCTTGTCTGATCAGGTATACTGACACTCAGGCTAATTGAGTTTAGCTCTTTTAACTTCAGACATCCTTACCCTCAAGTCACTTGACTCAGGTTATCTGATCATCAGTATTCTGGTTCTCAGTGAACATGTCTTCGGAGGAGATCAGATCAGGCGACTTCTTCTTTCAGTTAACTTATCTTCAGTAGACTTGTGCACTTCATCTGAACCATCAGTCTCGTCTGATCTTTGTTAAACCTCATCTAATCTCGATCACGTCTGATCTCGATCAGTCTCATCTGCTCTTCTTCTGGTCAGCAACTTCCTCTTTTGATCAACTTACTCTCTTCTTCTGATTAGCTGGCTTAACTTTTCTTCTTCTTCTGATTTTGCTCAGCTCAGTAGTTAATTCGGAACTCATCCTATTCATCTGATCTCGATCAGCCTCGTCTAATCTTGATCATCTTCGTCTAATTTCATGAGTTCCCCCTTAACTTGTTCTCTTGTTCCCCCTCAACTTGTTATCTGTATATTAGCTTAAATAATACAAGTTGATAATGTTTTGACATAATTCATCAAAACTAAAATATCCAAACACATACAATTATAATGTAAATGGAAAGATATTGAAAATTTACGGATCATGTACTGATCGAATTGAGTCAATTGAATTCTTTTAAAAAGTTAGCGCAAAAGGAAAATAGGAAAAATTCGCTCTTTGTTTGTGTTACTCATAAATAATTTTGATGATAGAAAAGAAGAATAGCAACCTAAATCATTATATATTTGTAGAATAATATTTTTACTAATTCATTGACAAAACTTGGTGGGTTGAGTCTTCTGTTAAAAAATGTGTTATTTAAAAAAAAATCATAATATTTTTTGTGTTACAAAAGAAAAAAAGTGTGATGCGGATAGATACAAAATGTGTTATTACGAAAACAAAAATTAATTTTGATGGTTTATTTATATTGTTTTCCTTTTTTTCCCCCATAATTTTATGTGTTACTGCAAGACAAAAAACAATATGGTTGGTTTATTTATGTTGCTTTTCTATTTTTAGTCATTTTTTATGTTACTACATGAACAAAAATTGATACAGATAGATAAAAAAATGTTATATTACAAATAAAAATTGGTAATGCATACTTATTCATACAGTAACAAATATTTATATTTATAGTAGCATAAATTGGGAGTGAGTTTGTAAAGCCCCGAACCTAGAATGTCGGCCCTTCCAGCTTTGACACTCTAAACTCGGGTCGCTACTTAGTGACAACAAAATCTGAGCTTAAAAATTTTGCAGCGGAAGAACCTAATCATAAATATTAATTGAGATACAAAATGTGGAAGGGCCCATAATTTGACTTGCAAGATATATATTTATAAAGGTAATGTTTATAAAAAGGGTGACGTAAATAATATTGTAACCTTAAAAAGGTTTATCGGCATAATAATTAAACCGTTTTAGTAATGACTACACATTCATTGAAAATCATTATTAGGGAAACTTGGTGTCACTGCTGCAGCTCTGACCCCTCTCGATCCTGTCCTGAAAATATCAAACTGCGGGGGGTGAGATAAAAATCTCAGTAGGCAACGTGTACGCTATTACTCATACTGGTCACCGAAATATAATTATCTTTTTTTTAATTAAAGATTATTCTTACACTTTTGCGTAGTTGATTTTGGAGGGTTACCCGAAGTCATTGTATAAAATCGTTCGTAGCTTGGTTTCTTATTGTAATCTTTTTAGTAGCTTAGTTTCTTAACATTATTGATATTCATAAGATATCATTCAAATTTAAACTTAGTATTTTATTATAGATTATTTTTATGCTTTTACGTAGATAATTTTGGAGGGTTGCTCGAAATCGTAGTGTGAACTCATTCGTAGCCTTGAATTTTTAATGTAATCTTAATAGTAATTTGAATTCATAAACATCATATATATTCACAAGATATCATTCATCATTGATCATTAGATCATTGAGGACATTAGTAGCAATTATCACATGTAAGCATAAATCACATATTACAATACCGTACCATAAGTTTATTCTTGAAATCTTATAAACTTATATATTTGTATTCTTGTGTTCTTTGATTATAGATTTGTGTTTGTTTAGTTCAGTTTAGATACACCAACAATCCTTGTAACATAAACCACTACATACAAATAGTGTCACCCACCTTATTAACTTTTAAGAAAAGTTACAAACTTAAAACCGGTTAGAGAGTTTGAGCGTGGCAGAAGATTGTCCGAGCTTTGATTTGAGCTGCACTTCCCCATCACAACATTTTCATGTTCTCGTCATAATTACTCTTGATTTAAGTAAATTCTTCATAAGTTTAACGTGGACGTTATACTCTGTTCTTAAAATTTCCTTACTCGTAAGCTTTTATCTAACTCTCACTAATTAAAACGGTTATTGGAGTTTATTAATGATGTCCCAAATTATCACTTGCAAGAATAAAGCTTTTCTAATTTCAGCTTCACACAGTTTTAGAAAATAATTTTGTAGAATTGTTTATTTAGAACTAAGAATTATCAAATAATATACAAAGGCAGATAAGAGCATATAGTATTTGCTTATGATTTTTATAAAATGATTTCAGATGTACAAAAGTTTCAGTAATTCAATAAGTCAATCTGTTCTTCAGTTTCACAATATAAACTTCGAAAATTCACAACTCTTTATTTGCAAGCCAAAATCTTATGAATTTTGAGGAGCATTTTTATGAGTTGTTATAGTTTAGGATCACATTTTTAGATTTTATACAAAGATCATGTGTATAGTGTTTGAAAAATTCTCTAAATTAATAACATGTGATTTCTTAAGACAAGGTCATAAAGGACTTTCAAATAAGTTGCATAAAAGGAAAAATAAAATACATATGGTTTGTGAATGAGATTTATCCAAATAAATTATTGTACTAACCATTAAGTCTTTCAAAAGTTTCAATATTCAGTTCTGACATTATTTGGAAAGTTAGTGTCCCAAATTTTGTGATTTTCTTCCATATTCGCGAGTCGTTTCCCGTCATACGGTTAATCCTATTAACACAAAACTTTGGGGTAATTAAACTTCGTCATCACAGGTTTCTTGGCAAGAAATTTTATATTACAATAACGTCTCTAAGTTTGTTAAACTGGTCTCGAAAGAGTGCACCAAAAACTGTTAAAAGTTTTGGTGAAACAGGTGGATCAAAGTGCAGTTTTTGACTATTTTCAAAATTCTTTTTTGACTATTTTCAAAATTAGTTTCCCGTCAAATGGCTAATCCGTTTAACACGAAACATTGGGGCTTTTCGATCTTGTAGTCTGAAGTTTATTGGCAAGAAAATTTGCTGGAAAAAATCGAAAGGAAGTTGGTTAAAAACGTCACGAAAGTTAGGGAACCAATTTTTCTGTTGAAAACAAGTTCCAGAATTATAGTTTTTTGAGTGACCATATTTGAGTGTAAAAACAAGCAGCGTAACATTGCTATAATTAAACACCGAGACTACAAACATGGACTACCCATATAAGGGAGCACATAGATGTTTTAAAACAGAAATTTTCAACGCAACTGAGCACTTGACGGTGTAGTCGAAAATTAGTCGAGCATAGTTTTGACGTTTTAACTTTGCATATTTGAGCGTAAATTTCGGCAGCATAACTGTACAATATTTGAAAACTAAAAATACGAGCATGAAGTATGCACTTCAACCAACACATAGAAGTCCTAATCTAGCAAATACCAACATGTTAAAACTCTAAACAACCTCACCGAACATCATACGAAACACAGTTTTTACGTATCGAATTCGGTTAATACCTTTAGTTGTTTTTCTCTTCTTTTGTCCGGAATGTTGGACGTTTTAGAGAAGTAAAATGTTGGAAAGTCTCGTAGACTTGGAGAAGATGATCGTGAGTTTGATTCAGAGGAAAGGAGTTGAAAGTAAGCAAAATGAAGAAAGTAAGAGGAAAACAAGATGTGTGTTTTGCTTAAACTTCATGGGTTTCAATATTACCTCATAAGATACACTTAGACGGAGGAAGAGCTCTTCCTTACTGCTGGAATGGAGGAAGTGCTCGATCAAAAGATGTTTCTTGCTTGCTTGAAGATAATGGTGGCCGATGGATTTGGAGAAAAAAGGGAGGAGAAGAAGAGAGTGAAATTTAGCAGAGCTTGGGCGTGTTATTTACTTGGAGGAGATGAATTGATGAAGGGAGTGTATGTATATATATAAAGGAAGATCAAGAGAGGGAAGGGCATGACAAATTTAATTGGGGAGAGTCCATTTTTTCTTTTTCATTTTTGTTAAAATCCATTTTTGTGCCTCAAGACAAATTCCAAAGGTCAAGTGTTTTAAGCCAAGTAAAAAAGGTCAAGTAAGAACGTGTGGTTAAAATAAATTCTAGTGAAGGATTTTTGTTTAGTGTGACGTTTATTAACACTCGATATTTATCCATATTTATCCCACCCCATATATGTATTATAAAATCCGGATTTCACTAATTAAAATTCACGAGTTCGTTAGAATTAATTGTTTAGAACCTTTAGCAATTAAATCGTCACGATCTGAGACGAAAATTATTTATTTAATTAAAATTTTAATTTTTCTTAAAGTTCTCCAAATTTTCTAATTTAGTTAGACGAAACAGATTTTTCCATCGTCGTATTTATTATTCATCAAATTTTTGAATTTATATCGAAAATCCTAATCCGTTGAAAGATTAAATTTTTCTTTCTTAAAATTAAAATTAAAATATTTTTATTTAATATCTTATAAATTTAACCTTAATTAAATATTTTGTATTACGACAAGTAATGCATGTAAATGAGATTATCTCGTAAGATTAAATTTGACATGTAAAATAAATCGGACTTCTATATTTTATGTCACGAGTATATTAAGGTTAAGTTATCCCAACTAAATATATTATGCTTTTTAAAGTGCTAAGGTTCTTATCGCAAATCTAATAAAATAAGTTGTTAAATTATTAGACTTTTTCTATTTTATGTTTCGATAATTTAATAAATGATAATCAAACCTTATATTTTATTTAATTCTTTATTATGTGCTAGGAGTGCTTCCGACTGAAAATGCTCGTCCGTCTTTCTAAAATCAAAGCTTTTTAAACATAGAGCGCTGTTAAAATAATCGAAAACTCATAAATCATTTGTCCCTTTATTTTCATATAAACAAAATCTGCAAAGTCCTTCAATCGGATGTCCCTCCAGATCAGGATTTCTATGACATCATTCTTTGTAGTTGGATTTTTTGCTAGTTCTGGATAGAGATCATCCAACTCCATCTCAATCCTTAGTCTGATCATCAAGCCGGTTATGGTCTTGGCTGATCGTTGCTCTTGGACAGTTTCAGGGTGGGCTGAGGTTTGAGTAGGTGGTTCTGTAGGTTGTACAGGGTTCTCGATAATTGGAATTTCTGGGTGAGGTGGTTGAGATTAAGCTTATGGTGTTGTTAGTGGGGCTGTTTGAGTAGTTTTTGGTTGGGATTGATCAGTTGTGGAAGGTTGGGCTTGAATAAATGGCTGATCAAAGACAGAAGAGCTATGGTTGCTGACACTTCTGGTATCGACAACTCTTACCTACCTTCAGATGACTCTGGATATTCATTTGTCGAGGATTTCTGCCTGATGACAACAACTGATTACTCCAAGTTCACCTGAGTTGTATTCCTGTATAAGAAGAATGAAACTACAAGAAAGATACTTGAGCTTCTCAAGAAGCTACAGAACGAGAAAGGTGTCAGTATTGTACAGATCAGATCAGACAAGGGAACCGAGTTCTTGAATTCTTTCATATCTGATTATTTCAAGGAGTTTGGGATACAACATGAGACATCAACCTCCAGAACACCTCAACATAATGGAGTAGCAGAACAGAGGAACATAACATTCAAAGAGACTGCTCGCACAATGTTGGCTGAACATGCAACTCCAAACTGTTTCTGGGCAAAAGCAATCAACACTGCATGTCATACTCAGAACAGATGTTCTCTGACTAAGATTCACTTCAAACCACCCAATGAACTGTGAAAGGCCAAAAAACCTCGTGTTTCTTACTTCCATGTTTTTGGGTGCAAGCGTTTTATTCACAATAATGGGAAGAGTCAGTTGAAAACCTTTGAAGCTAAGTCTGATTAGGGTATATTCTTAGGATATTCCTCAACCAGCAAGGCTTTAAGGGTGTTCAACAGACGAACCCTAGTTGTGGAGGAAACTCCTCATGTGGTCTTTGATGAGTCAACATCTGATCAGGAGAAATCTGCTTTAGAAAAGGCCGTACTAGAACAAGAAGTACCTGATGCTCAGAAAATGGACCAGTTAAGCATCAAAGAAAAGGAATCAGAACATGTCATAATGTATGTTCCTAACTTTGATCTTGACGATTCACCAGGTCAGTCAGACCCTAAAGTACATACAACTATCGAAAAAGAAGCTGGTACAGCTGAGACAGTAACTGAACCATCTGGTTCAGGTGGAACATCTAATGTTCCGGCGGACAGACTTCAGCTTATGATGATTCCAACATCAGCTGAGACATGTCCATGCCAAGTGGATCCTACTACTGCACCACTCCCAATCTCTAGTGACTCAATATCAGATGAGGACAATGATGTCCAAATGATATAAATCAGGAAAGCAGGGTCTGGTTGAAAGACCATCCGGCTGACTAGATAATCGGGCCTCCTAATGTCCAAGTCCAAACCAGACATCAGATTGGTGAAAGTCCTATGTATTCTTGTTATGTGTCTTTGAAGGAACCCATCACAGTCGAGGAAGCTCTATCTGATTCAAACTGGACTCTAGCCATGCAAGAAGAACTAGAGCAGTTCGAGCGGAATCAAGGTTGGGAACTTGTAGACAGACCAACTCACCAAGATGTGATTGGTACTAAGTGGGTCTTCAAGAACAAGAAGGATGAGAATAATGTTATTACCAGAAATAAGGAAAGACTTGTCGCGAAAGGGTATTCACAATCAGAAGGAATTGATTATGATGAGACCTTTGCACCATTCACTCGTCTAGAAGCCATTCGGCTGTTTCTGGCATATGCTGCTCATAGAGAGTTTACTGTGTATCAGATAGACGTAAAGAATGCGTTCTTAAATGGGATACTAGTGGAGGAAGTTTATGTCGAACAACCTCCTGGTTTTGAACTAGGTAATCAAGTATACCGTTTAAGGAAGACTCTTTATGGACTGAAACAGGCTCCAAGAGCTTGGCATGATACACTATCCCAATTCTTGACAGACAACGGGTTCACTAAGGGCACAATAGACAAAACCTTGTTCAGAATTGAAGATGGTGATGATATTCTGATGGTTCGGATATACGTGGACAATATCATTTTCGGATCTCCCAATCAGAACTTATGTGAGAAGTTCAGCAAACTGATGCTAGGGAAATTTGAAATGTCCATGATGGGTCAGATGAACTATTTTCTAGGTCTTCAGGTAAGACAAAGCACTGAAGGAATTTTCATCTGTCCGGCCAAGTACACCAGAAATATGTTGGCTAAGTATGGAATTCAAAACTGCAAGACTGTCAGAATTCCAATGATGACTTCCTTCAAGATGGATCCAGACGAGAATGGTTAGAAAACTAATCAGAAAGAGTATAGGGCTCTCATTCGATCCTTGCTATACCTGGCTGCCAACATACCAGATATAACCTTCGCAGTAGGTGTATGTGCCAGATTTTAGGCAAAGTCAATGCAAAGACACCTGGAAGCAGCTAAGCGGATTCTTAAGTATATGAAGGGGACAGTTAACTTTGGTTTGTACTACTCATCAGAAGATAATCTAGAGCTTAGTGGGTATTATGATTCTGATAATAGAGATTGTAAGATAGACAAAAAGTCTACCTCAGGGACATGTCTGTTCTTAGGTAATAAACTAGTCTCGTGGTTCTCAAAGAAATAGACATCTGTGGCCATATCTACTACTGAAGCAAAATACATAGCCGCAGGAAGCTGTTGTTCCTAAGTGCTCTGGCTTAGTCAGCAGCTGAAGAATTATAACATTATAACTACGAATGTGCATATATTCTGTGATAGTAATAGTGCTATTGCAATCACTCAGAACCCAATTCTGCATACAAGATGCAATCATGTGGACATCAGACATCACTTCATCAGAGATCATGTGGAAAAGAAGAATATCAAAATGGAAAAGATCCATATTGATAAGCAGAGTGCTGATATCATAACCAAGCCACTAGCCGAGGCCAGATTCACATCAACAACAAAAGAAAAAAAAAATTCTGCAAAACAAAAATCGAACATCAAAAGCATAAAATATTATGTGAATAAAAAGAATAATGAAACATAAGAAAGGGTAGGACAAAAAATTGAGAATTTTAAAATAAGAAGTAGATTAAAAAATAAAATTAAATAATGCTTGTAAAATTAAAATTTAAGAAACTTAGAATTTAACATAAAAGGTTGGGATTATTTTCTCTTTTTTTTTTTATTTTTAGGTCTAGGGATGAGATTAAATTGAAGATGAAATATTTTACATATTTTTTTCAAAGATTTTTCTCAATCCATTATAATTTGTTAATATTTATTCCATAGATATTTATTACAAAGTTTTTTTCCCATATTTCAAAGATTTGTTTTCCAATTTAACAATAGAGTTTGTAGAAATATTCTACATATTTATTTCAAAGATTTTTCTCAATTCATTATAATTTTTTAATATTTATTCCATACATGTATATTACAAAGATTTTTTCAAATCTATTATAATTTATTAATATTTTTTGTTATAATTTATTAATATTTATTCCGTAAATATTTATTCCAAAGATTTTTCCCATACTTCAAAGATTTGTTTCCCAATTTAATATTAGATTTTGTGGAAATACATATTTATTCCAAATATTTTTAACAATCCATTATAATATGTTAATTTTTACTTCATACATATTTATTCCAAAAAATTTCCAAATATATTATAATTTATTAATATTTATTTTTGTTGTGGCATGGGTAAAACCACGGTCATGTTTAACCCAGGCCAATGGCAGGCTACCCACCGACCTCCTTTGTCAAGGGTAATTCAACAACCTAAGGCACGGAGGGAGCCACACTTGGGCCACTATACAACCCAATCCAAGTATGCTCCATTCAACAACAAGCAGGCAAGCTAGGGAGCAACCTGCACGCATAAATCTACAGGTCGCTAAGATGAGTTACACTAAGGCCTTCGCAAGCCGGAGGCAACTTGCCTCAAGCAAAGCCTCCATTCTCGGTGGTCAGAGAGACCACTCGACAAGCCATGCCATCCGCCCCCGAAGTCTGCCCCGCGATTGACGCTCATTGAAGGCTGCGACCTCTGACTCAACCCAATGGAATAGGCGGCCTCCAAGACTGAAGCCATTTTCAGCGCACTTACCTTATGTAAATTCCCAGCCAAAGGGCGGAATCCTAGAATAAATAGGCCTACAAGGCCACTCTTGTAAAAGTGTTGCAATCTTAGATCATAGACACATACATAATACACAGAAACCTGGCTTGGACGCCCCCGGACGTAGTCTATTTCACAGGACAAACCGGGACATCATATCCCTTGTCTAGTTTACTTGTTTTGATCGTCTCTTTCACATTATTAAACATCGAATTATTGTTTGTTCGGTCCAAAATATAAATCGAATACAACAATTAACACCATCTGTCGGAATCTCATCATTCTACTGAATTGCACAAGCATTCTTAGAAGACCCACTCAACCCTCCATTTCACTCTAGGAATGATGATCAATCAAGGAAATGTTGTTGGAAACGAAATAGACGCTCGCGACGGTGTCGAGGCGTCCCAGAGCTCTCAGCACACCCTCCGGGCAGCCTTGGTGATCACTCCTGATTGGTGGAACCTTGTTCAGACACCAGAGGATGCAAGGGCCATTATGGCCGTCCTCAACAAGATTTGCCTCGCCTTCGACGACGAGGAATAATAGCCTCCGGTGAAAAAAACCGCCCACAATGCCGGAACCTCCAAGGGTAAGGGCGTCCTAATCGAAAAAGGACGTTCAATAGGCCAACTGGCCTATGATCCGGCGAAGCACACCATCATTTGGGACCGCCGGCTCTAGGAGAAGCCCGCGGGCTCGAACAATGTGTTCACCCTACCTCGGAAGCCAGAAACCACAAAAGGCACTGGTGAGGGGCAAGGATGAAGCCCATTCCCAACCGCGACATGCGGAGCAGGTGGAACGCGACCTCGCCATAGCGCTGAACATGCACCAAGACGAATTGCCAAAAAAATTCAGCCATCCACCACGGCCACGAACAGGGGGCCATCCCAGCTGCACTCGCCCAGACCGTCCAACAACTGTTGCAAAGGGTAGGGAATCAAAATGGGCCACTGGGGGGCAGATAATAACCTCGTTGTCCCACATTCTCCTCTCGGAACCATGGTAACTCTGGCACCTACCCAGAGGAAAATCAACATAGCGGCTCTAGATCGCTACAGCGGGAGCTCTGACCCTAAGGTCCATGTAGTGAAATACAACTCCTACATGGCCTCCATGGGAGCATCTGATGCAACCAAGTGTAGGATATTCTCCCTCACATTGAGTGACCAGGCTCATATGTGGTTCACCTCACTACCGCCCTTCTCGGTAGATACATTCGAGCAACTCGCTAGGCTGTTCTTGTGCCATTTCACCGCAATGGCTCCCCGACCTGCAACTCGACAGTGCCTCATGAACACCCAACAGGGCGCAAATGAATCAGATAAATCCTACATTGAAAGGATCGACAAATTCATCCTCGAAGGAGACCCTTTAGGTGGTGAGGCAAAGCTGATGGGGTTCGTTTCGGCCTTAGTAAAGGAACCAAGTTATGGAGGCGCATGACCGCCGAGACCCAACAACCTACCCGACTCCCGAAGGCATGCAAGAGACCTCATCCATACCTCGGAGCTTCTAGAGTCTTGACTTTTGTGAGACAAAAGAGGTCGCTGAACTGAAGAAAAGCTCCAAGAAAATCGGGGGCCAGTACAAGGCACCCGACAACTTCAAGTCATTCGAGGAAAGCATCCCGGTGAAGATGATGGAGACATTTGGCATAACACCTGGTCATGTCTATGCCCAAATCCAGGGACAAGGGCTGCTCCATGCGCCTCATCTCATCAAGGACAAGAGTAAGCAGAACCCTAACAAGTTTTGCCAATATCATGCCCAGACCGGCCACTACCCTAACGAGTGCCAGGACCTACTGAAGCAGTTGTGGAAATTGTACGAGGGATGGGCACCTAGACGAGTTTGTCAATCGTCCCTAAGAGAACAAGGACCCTCATCCCTAGGCACGAATATCAGGCCCAACATATATCCGAGGGCAGAGCAAGGCGAGGGACATGTGCCTCCCATGCCCGAGGGGGTGGGAGAACGCATGATCCATACCATCTCTCCGCTCGGGATGGTAGGAGGCCTCTCTTCGTCCTCCTCATCGAAGCGTCGTCTGAAGGCGGAGGCCAAAGTAATGGAGAACGCTCGCAAAATGGTGGCACCGGTCTTCACAGTGGCCGAGGAAACCAATAAGATCGAGTTCGGCGAAAAGGACAAGGCTCGAGTCGTCTACTTGTTGGGATAACATATGCCAGGATCTATCGGGATGACCTCATAAACAAAAATTTAAATTAACAATTATTACTAACATGAATTTATCTAAGTGAATTCACATAATAATTAATCCAACAACAACATGCAAATAATATTTCATGTAAAAGATCCTAGCATGCGGAATTTCTAGGAGTTTACGTAAACATACCCGTGAGAGAGACAATCACTGAGACGGACAGGATCAAGTAACTGACTACCAACCAAAAGTCCTTCTCAAATATTCCCAAGTCCTCGTTCATTAACCCTGGTGGAAGGTCCTCCAATTGAACAATTTATAAACAAAGGGAAAATAAACAATTGTTGCAACACCTTTGTGAATTTCTAATATTTCCAGCACATGGAATTGTAGGGGATGAAAAGAATTCATCCCCTAATTTATACATAGGGGGTTGGACGAAAATTAGGGCAACAAGGGATTGGGAAAGATCTTTTCTTGATCTCCAAGAAATCTTGAATATATCCCATATATTCTTCTTTCCATGTGTAATTTTTTCATAAAAATCTCACACCCTTATTTAGCCCTTATTTTCGAAAATTTAAGAGGAATAATTTCAAGATTGGATCTTTCTTGAATTTATGATATATTCTTGTATTCCAAGAATACACATCTTTTTCCATAAATCTTTCCAAGAAAATCAAGAAAATCTTTCATTCCCCTTATCCCCTATTTTTTCGAAAATTCCCATTAAAAAGGCCAAGTGGGAGATTTCTTGAATTTATGGGATAATCTTGTATTCCAAGAATAATTATATCATTTCCATAAAATCTTTTCAAGAAAATCCTTCTCCCTCTTTCTTTAATAATTTCAAAAATTTTAAAGAAAATAATGCAACAAATATTTAATTTATTTTTAAGCACCTTTTATTTATTGGACTTTAATTTGGGCTACTTGAGGGGCCTTTAGGAGAATTAAGATGGACCTTCCAATGGGCTATTGAATTCCAATATTGAGTCAAAATATAATTCAGCCCATTAATATTAATCAATGCCACTATATAATTAATATTGCACATATGGCTCCCGGTTATTATTTCCCGTGTTTAATTTTATTTAGTCCATTAATTAATTAAGCCACTGAAAAGCTTTATATTAATTAATATCTTTATCCATGGAGTAAGGACAACTCAACTTTATTATCCATACCGGAAAATTAATTCAACTTGCAGGATTTGGTATGACTTTGCAAATCACGATTCTTTGAGCCTTACACATCAACGCATCAAATGCACTAGTGTAATCTCTTGGTCAAGATAAGTCAATTTGAGCCTTACACATCAACTTCTACCAATAGACTGTTCGAGTCTATCTAAGTTGTGAAACACACACTAGTTTACAAGGGACTGTTAACGTGATCTTCTGTGATCTGATATCACCACGTTAACTACAATGTAACACGTGTTATTATATGAACAATTTGCAATAAATATATATAACATTCAATCATATTATATATATAACATTGAATAATATTTAAAGCAACAGTAATAAATAACTTATTTCAGTAAATAAGTGTTTAATACATAGGTTATACAAAGTAAAAGCATACTTTCACATATAACCCCAACAATCTCCCACTTATACTCAAAGTCTACTTTTAAGTATACCACAACATGTCTAATGTATTATACAGTGACATCTAATGTCACCTACATCAACCTAATAATATATCTCCCACTTATACTCAAAGCAGATTAGCAACGCTCTTTACACCCATTCATTCCACATGTCTCTCGAATGTTTACAGAGGTAGACCCTTTGTGAAAGGATCAGCTAGGTTGTCTTCCGACGCGATCTTTGCCACCTCTATATCCCCTCTCTTATCGATTTCTTGTATAAGATGATATTTCCTTTCAATGTGTTTGCTGGCCTTGTGATGGCTCTCGGTTCCCTTGAATTTACAACTGCTCCGACATTATCACAGAAAACCGTGATGGTGCTGGGCAAATTTGGAACAACGTCCAATCCACTAAGAAGTTCTTGAGCCAAACCACTTCTTTCGCTGCTTCGCAAGCAGCTACATATTCGGCTTCCATGGTAGAATCTGCGATGTATTTCTGCTTAACGCTTCTCCATGTTACGGCCCCTCCTCCCAGACAAAACACACTACCCGAGGTAGATTTTCTGGAATTTATGTCCGATATGAAATCCGAGTCCGTGTATCCCATTGGAAATAAATTGTCCGACTGATAAACCAGCATTCTATCCCGAGTTCTTTTCAGATACTTTAGAATGTTCTTAACAAAAGTCCAGAGCTGATTTCCGAGATTACTTTGATATCTTGCCACCATGCCTACGGCATAGCAAATATCTGGTCTCGTGCACAGCATTGCATACATAAGGCTTCCTACTGCCGACGCATAAGGAATGCCTCTCATGTTATCTATCTCCCCTTGTGTCTTGAGATACATGTCTTTCGATAGATGGATTCCGTGTCTGAAAGGTACCAAACCGTTCTTAGAATCTTGCATGTTGAGTCGCTTCAAAATAGTGTGTATGTATGAAGCTTGCGATAAGCCAATCATTCTTTTCTTTTGATCTCGAGTGATCTTGATCCCAAGAATATGACCGGCTTCCCCTAAGTCTTTCATATCAAACTAATTTCACAGCCATACCCTTGCGTCTGAAAAAACCTTTACATCATTTTCGATGAGTAGAATATCGTCTACGTACAGTACTAAGAATACCAAGGTAGTTTCGTCACACTTCTTATACACATGACTTTCAAATTCATTTTGATCAAAACCATAAGACTTGATTACATGACCAAAACATTGGTTCCAAGCCCGAGTTGCTTGCTTTAGTCCATAAATGGACTTCCTCAGCTTGCAAACAAGGTGTTCTTGGCCTTTCACGATGAAACATTCGGGCTGTTGCATATAGATTTCCTCGTCAAGACTCCCGTTAAGGAAAGCTGTCTTGATATCCATTTGCTAGATCTCAAAATCTAGATGTGCAGCTATTGCCAAGAGAATACGGATGGACTTAAGCATGGCTCAAAGTAAAAGGTTTTTCATAATTGATACCCTCTTTCGAGTGTATCCTTTGCTTTTGCCTAGCTTTTTAAGGTTTCAACCTTCGTCCGGTCCTCTTTTTTCCCTTATAGATGTGAGGTCCCTAACCGGGTTTAGAGAGCGTGTTCTAGGGGAGGTGAATAGACTTCAAAACTTTTTTCGTCTTGATTAGGTGTGATTGCGGTTTACTCGATCGAGTGCAAGTGAATCGGTTTGGATGATATCAACTTCTTGATCGCTTTGAGGCGTCGATTCGGTATCTATCGGTTTAACCGATTGTCGCGGAAGCTAGTTTATACCAAAGTGAAAAACCGGTTTATAACAAATCGATTCGAAGTTATTTTCAATCGGATGACTATGGAGTCAATCGATCGGATCGATAACTTTTGGTGCTAATGATCCTAACTTCGAAATATGTATCAGATTTAATCAAGTTGTGTGCAATAGTGTAAAAGCAATTAATCAAACAGTAAATGCACACAAGATTTATAGTGGTTGGACAACCAGTCCCTACGTCCACTCTTCCCTATCACAAGGGGCACCAACTTAACCAACCGATTTAGATTATTGTGTTAGTACAACACATTACACAAATGATATTTATAGAGCTCTCACTCAACCGATCCTAGAAATTAGAACTAGAAACCCTATGCCGAAATCTTGCTAAACAAACTTAACCTAACATTGGGTTTTGGGTAAGATTTGTTGTTTGTTCCAACTTTGAAATCTTTCCTAGTATTTAAGTAGCCTAATAGCTAGAGGATAAGATTTCTGTGCTAAGAACTATGGGATGACACTTAGAAAAATAATCTTCAAGGTTGTGTTCTTCGTGCGGAAATTTGACTATAGTATGAGCTTCTTGATAATTTCCGTGTCTTCGCTCTAAAGAGTAATCCCATATTTATAGACCTCGAAATCAAAGAGCCGTTGGAGAGCAATTTGAATTTCCGGCTATATTTGGTAGATATGTAGGATTTGATGTGACGTGCTTCTAGGTCTTTGCGTGGCGGCGTGTATATCATTTTTTATAGCCGTTTGACCAAGGAGCACCAAATCCCGTATTGTCGGCTCCGTTCATACGTGTCTTGTTCTTATTGGTTAACAAAAACACTTTTCAGTGTTTGTTCTACCAATTAGAGTTGACATTCTTCTTGTTCAGATCAACAACGTATGACTTGGTGAAACATCGATTTACCACGCGGTGTGGTGACATGATCGATTACAAACCGATCTACTGATAAAGTCTTCGGTGCCGATTGTCTTAGCTCAACTAGCAGACTCGGCTGATGTAGGTCTTCTGGTCTGATCTTCTGGTAGTCATCTGATCTCCAGGTCTTCTGAATTTGTGTTTCATGACTTCACCTGATTATCTAACTTTATCAGATCGTTTGATCTTCTGTCCTTCCCTTGCCTTCTGGAATGTCGGACTTCAGCTGATCTTTTGTTCTTCTGATCTTTAGATCTAACCTATACATATTGAGGTTCCCCCTCAATATGTGACCTATCTTATACATCAGTTGTTCTATATAATAATTATCAACTGGTCATCTTATAACCTTATTAAAAACATCACCACGGTAATAGGTTAAATCGTCCTATTACATGTGCTTTAGAACTTTCATCAAAACTCTAAATTTCCCAACAATTTCCCCCTTTTTGATGAAACAAAAACACTTGAGAAACCAACACAGTTGATAAATATTAAACAATAAAGAACACATAATCAGAAGACAATGAGATTTTTTCTTAGGATCAGAAAAAGAATAAACTTTTCATTCATCATATTTATCGATTACATATTACATCGAAAAAAGGTTGGGTTTAAATTAACCGATCCTAAATCTTACGATCTTCAATCTCTTGCTTATATCCCTCCTGGCATTTCTCGTTGATCCCGAGGAATGTTGAATATCCGTATAGCTTCCATTTGACATCATTGATCTCTTTGAGGATCGATTATCGCGAGCTTTGTTCGGATGTCAAAATAGAACCTTTGAAATGCCATCTGTCAAATGAGCCATCCGCCTTCTTCGAGTAGTCCACCACATCATACTCTTGACGAGATATTCTCACATTGATTACTCCGGCCTCATTTTCCGGATATTTGAAAAAATTTGGGTGCTTGTTCTCCAACCGGTTGAGAAATTACAGATCCGGTGATTCTTCTTGTTGCACTAGATCCGAAACAAAAGCATCCGAAGCCATTCACCGATCTTATTCCATTCCTCGAACCTATCGGCATATGCGGCGGTTTTTCGGAATGATTTCATCAACTCTTGTCTTTGTAACCGAGGTTACGGTCCAGATTTTCCCTTTTGCCTTTATTCGCCCTCGATCGTATTTCTTTTTCAAGTCTTCTGCCTCTGCCAATTTTTCTGCCCTTCTTTCTTCTTCACTAATACGAGCTTCTTCAAAGAATCTTCTCCTTAGACAGCGGTTTCTCGGCCGGTTCCTTATCGGCCAGATCACGGCTAATTGTGTTTTTCTCGTGACTCTCTTAGTCCGAGTGGGTCATGCGAGTTTTGATGTCCAGAACCCATAACTAACTTTCTTGCCTTTGACTTCTTCATCTTCCCCGTAAATTTCATTAGCAAACAGATCCGGATGGTCTAGTCTCGCCATAGATTCAACCGTGCGAATCGGTTCTTACATTGTTACGATAAAAAGTCGATTGGTTTCTCAATCATCCTTCCCTTTTTGGTTTGATCAAAAAGAGCATTGAGGTGGGAAGTCGAGATCCAAAGCTGACTGATATGGTCTTATTAATATCTTCAACAGATAAACCTTGAGCTTGAGTAGATAGATTTTGAATCTTTGAGATCAGCTCAGTCTTGACAGATTCAACGGCAATAGAGAGGGTAAGAATGAGTTTATCAAGTTTTTCTTGATCATTTCAAGCTTTTCAAAGACCATCGGAAGAGAAACTTGTTGTTGATCAACTTTGAACTAGCTTGTCGTCAACCTGTCTTCTTAAATTCAAAGATCGGGTTGGTCACGGTTTGAGAGAACCGATCTTTGAATGCTTCAATCTGGGAAATAGCCAATTCCGTTGATCCGTTATTTCTTTGAGGCTAACTCCGCCTCGATCGATCATTGTGTTGCTAAGTTCATTAGCCAACACTCCCTCAACTTCTTCTTTTTTCGAAGATCTTTAAAAGACAATCTGATCTCCTGAAGTTGATCAGTGGTGATGTGTGTTGCAGGAATATTTTGCATCACCTGATCATGTCCAGTTGTTTACGCCTCTAGTGGCTGGTCATGAAGCTATGGCACAGTTCCACTATCATCGGCAACTCACACATCCTTCATAGGATCATCTTCCTTAGGAGTTTACGCAATGACCTCGATTCAACTTGTTCAATTATTCCCGACTTTACGTGGATCGAGCTTTGATCGCTTGGCGATTATCGATTCGGTTTGGTGATCTACTGGCGATTTCTTCATGTCCGAAATCAAAATCTGCGAATGCATCAGCACCTCCCATCTATTCAGTAATGATCATGAAATCTGAGAAGTTCTTCAAACGGAGATCTTTCCAGGTGAAGATCTCCATTACTTCCTCTCGAATAACAGGATGGGCTACCAACTCTGGATACAACTCATCAATATCGCGTTCAATTCTCATTCTGACCATTTTCCCGGTGATGGTCTTGGATGATCTAGACTCAGGAATCATCTGTTCAGATCGATCAGGTTCCGATTGATGAGATGTAGAGGGTTTTGGTGGTGTCTGAGTAGCTGGATGTTGACTGATTGACTGAATCTGTAGAGGTTCTTATGTAGCAGCAAGTGCGTTTGGTTCTGCAGCAGGTGATCTTACTGGTTCGTGAACTGGTGATCTTTCATGTTCGCGAGCAGGTGAAGGAGAAGGAGATATGCTCAGCGATTTAGAAGTCCGAGTGGTGAATCATTGGCGAGATTAAGGTGAAGGAGATCGTTAGTCCCTTGCTCTTCCCTCAGATTGTTCTGGCGAGCTCTCAATTTGAGAGGCCTGCCTATCTGATGTTTTAGCAGATCTTTGTTGCGCATTAGGTTGATCTGGCACTCCTTCTTCATCTGACTCGTCTTCCAGAAAAAGAGTCATGGTGGCCTGTTTTACATTCTTTGGTCTCTTCTCCCCAGCCTTTACCATTTCTCTTCTTCTTTTGAGGAGCATCGATTCGCGAGCGTAAAATTGCTTCCTTGTTCTTCCCTTTCTTAACCTTAGGGGAGTGGGCCGATATCATCATCCGATGGCCCATAGATGGCGATTTTTGGTTGAGAGAAAGGCCTTGTAGGACTTGATCAGCTTCGATCCCATTCAAAGATTGGGCATCTTGTCCTTCAATAGACCGCAACCTTGTTGAGGTTCTGATTCTCTTCTTCATATAGACTTGTCTCTGTTCACTAACTCCAAACTTGTCATGTTCTTAGATCAGAATAGCCTTCAGGAAACCATGCCAATTAATATTTTTGGCTTCATCGATAATAGCAGCCATACTATACATTTTTCTGACTATTAATCCATCCAAAATTTGAACGAGATACCCATGATTGTTTTTTAACGAATGTCAAACAACAAACGGTATTTCCTTTTCAACATAGGCCTGACAAAGCCTACGGTTTGGTGTTCATCAGCCTCTCTGAAGAGTTCATTCCTGATCAGTTCATCTTCATTCTCCCTGTAGTGAGCAGGAGAGATTTTTCCTTTGGGCAGGTTGAACAGTCGAGATATATCATCATTTGTAAGTCTGATCTCCTCTCCATTCACTGCTAGTTTTTACCCGTGTGAAAAACCAGTTTATAACAAATCGATTCAAGTTTGTTTTTCAATCGGATGACTATGGAGTCAATCTGATCGGATCGATAACTTTTGGTGCTTGGTGATCCTAACTTCGAAATATGTATCTTTGATTTAATCAAGTTGTGTGCAATAGTGTAAAGCAATTAATCAAAAACAGTAAATGCACACAAGATTTATAGTGGTTAGGACAACCAGATCCTCGTCCACTCTTCCCTATCACAAGGGCACCAACTTAACCAACTTAACCAACTGGACTTAGATTATTGTGTTAGTACAACACATTACACAAACAGATATTTATAGAGCTCTCACTCAACCGATCCCAGAAATCAGAACTAGAAACCCTAGTCTGAAATCTTGCTAAACAAACTTAACCTAACTTTGGGTTTTGGGTAAGATTTGTTGTTTGTTCCAACTTTGAAATCTTTCCTAATATTTAAGTAGCCTAACAGCTAGAGGATAAGATTTCTGTGCAAAGAACTATGGGATGAACACTTAGAAAAATAATCTTCAAGGTTGTGTTCTTCGTGCGGAAATTTGACTATAGTATGAGCTTCTTCATAATTTCCGTGTCTTCACTCTGAAGAGTAATCCCATATTTATAGACCTCGAAATCAAAGAGCCGTTGGAGAGCAATTTGAATTTCTGGCTATATTTGGTAGATATGTAGGATTTGATGTGGCGTGCTTCTAGGTACTGCATGGCCGAAAGCGTGTATATCATTTTTTATAGCTATTTGACCAAGCAGCACCAAATCCCGTATTGTCGGCTCCGTTCATACGTGTCTTGTTCTTATTGGTTAACAAAAACACTTTTCAGTGTTTGTTCTACCAACTAAAGTTGACATTCTTCTTGTTCAGATCAACAACGTATGACTTGGTGAAACATCAGTTACCACCTGGTGTGAGCTGACCTGATCAGTTACAACTGATCAGTCTACCTGATAGAGTCTTCTGGTGCCAGTTCTCTTAGCTCAACTAGCAGACTCGGCTGATGTAGGTCTTCTGGTCTGATCTTCTGGTAGTCATCTGATCTTCAGGTCTTCTGAATTTGTGTTTCATGACTTCACCTGATTATCTGACTTTATCAGATCGTTTGATCTTCTGTCCTTCCCTTGCCTTCTGGCATGTTAGACTTCATCTGATCTTTTGTTCTTCTAATCTTTAGATCTGACCTATACATATTGAGGTTCCCCCTAAATATGTGACCTATCTTATACATCAGTTGTTCTATATAATAATTATCAACTGGTTATCTTATAACTGGTATTAAAAACATCAGTCAGCTAACAGGTCTGACTGGTCCTATTACATGTGTTTTAGAACTTTCATCAAAACTCTAAATTTCCCAACATAGACCCACTTGCATCCAATGGGTTTTACCTCACTGGGTGGTTCCACTAGCTCCCACACTTAATGATGATCCATTGAGCCCATCTCGGCTTCCATCACAGTTTGCCAGGATTCAGAATTCTTATCTTGGACCGCCTCCTTGTAGGACCAGGGGTCTGATTCATTATCCCCGGGGACCAAATCCGAAGATTCTACTATCACCATGAATCTCTCAGGTTTTCGGACAACCCTCCCACTACGACAAGGTTCCGGTTGTGTCGGTGTGACGCTTGGTATATCAACTTGTACAGTTGGTATAGGATTTTGCCATCTTATTTCGTCTAAGGTAATCTCACTTTTGGGCTTTCTATTGTTCATAAAGTCTTCTTCCAAATATCTAAAGTGCGTACTGATTACCACCTTTTGATCTTTGAGACCATAGAACATACACCCTTTCGTTCCCATGGGATATTTTATAAACAGCCTCAGTTTCGAACGTGCATATAACTTACCGGCTTCCTTGTCTAGCACGTATGCCGGACACCCCTAAATTCTAAGATGTCTCAAACTGGGCTTGCGCCCAGTCCACAACTCTTTAGGGGTTTTGGGAACCGATTTGGATGGCACCAAATTTAGAACATAAGCCGCTGTTTCCAAGGCATGACCCCAAAACGACTTGGGTAGATCTGAATAACTCATCATGGATCTGACCATTTCTAAGAGTGTTCTGTTTCTTCATTCTGCAACCCCGTTTTGTTGAGGAGTTCCGGGTGCAGTCATTTGGGAAACAATTCTCATGTCTGACAGGTAGTTCAAAAACTCATCACTGAGGTATTCGCCTCCACGATCAGATCGTAGAAACTTGATACTCTTTTCCCTATGATTCTCCACTTCGTCTTTGAACTCTTTGAATTTATTGAAGGTTTTCAATTTGTGTTTCATGAGGAAAATGTACCCGAACCTTGAGTAATCATCGATAAAGGTCACAAACTACTCATAACCACCTCTAGCTTTGGTTGACATTGGACCACACACGTCAGTGTGAACGATTTGCAACACTTCTATGGCTCTATTGCCCTTGGCTCCAAATGCCCTCTTGGTCATTTTACCCTCCAAACATGATTCGCAGGTTGGAAATAGTTCCATCTGTAGGTCCGACAGTGAACCATCTTTCACCAACCTATGGATCTTATATAGATTAATATGACCCAATCTTAGATGCCAAAGAAGTGTCTCGTTCATATTTTCTGAACGTTTTATCTTACTGCTTGAAACAATCGATGTGTTAAAAGATGCATTTTGTGAGTTGTGTGCATATGCCGCTAAACAAGTTTCAACAACTAGTGAGTGAGAATTACCTTTCTTTCAATTCCTTTTGGGTTTGGAACAGGCCGACCTCCAATGTTCTTTTTCATCACAGTTAAAATATTTCCCCTTAGCCGGATTCTTTCTTCCACCCTCCCTCTTCACCTTTCCTTTGCCCTTGGCAATGCTTGAGTTATCCTGGCTTTGGCTCTTGGTTTTCTTCTTCTTCTTGCCTCCGCTTGGCCTAGAAGAAGATGGACCAATTGCAGCTAAGGCTTGGCTGCTCTCTCTCAATATTCCCTCTGCCGAGACTAGAGCTTGTAGCGGATCAGGCAGAGTGAACTTCTGATTGTTCATTTGGTAGTTGAGCCTGAACTGCTCGAAGCTTTTGGGCAGGTAATGGAGTATGAAATTGATCTGGGTCTCGATATCATATTCAGCGCTAAGTACCTCAAGCTTGTTAAGGTCAGCCATCATTTTGGAGAACGTGCTCCCTTAAGGGCGTTCCCTCCACCATTTTCATGGGGAGCATATCTCTCATGGTGATCTGGCGAGCCACACGGTTCTGATGTTGGAACATCACTTTAAGATTGACCATGATGTCTGTAGCTGTTTCAACATTTTGGTGTTGGTGTTGCAACACATCTGACATAGAAGTCAAGATGGTACACTTTGCCATTTCGTTGGAACGCTCCCAGTCAGCATATTCTTTCTTATCCGTTTTACTGGACTCATCAGTTGGCTTTTCTGGTTTGGGTGTAGTAAGAACCCAGTTGTGATGTTGTGCGGTGAGGACAATAGAAAGTTTTCGGTACCAATCAACAAAATTCTCTCCAGTAAGCAAATTGTCGTTCAGTATATTGAATAGTGGATTAAAAGGTTGCGACATGATGAAACTGAAATAAACATACATCTTGTGTCAATATCCAGATCAACACAAAGAAAATCACATAATTCGATCACATGAGTCATATTGAAATCTCAAAAAAATATGAACATGTATCAGCCAGCATCTCAAAATAGTTTAAATGAGCCACGTGGGTGGGTCATCTTAAATCACATTTAAGCAGGTTACAAACAAGAACAGTTACAAACCCTTAATATCCAGATTAATAGTTGGCTCCCACTTGACCATTATAAAATTGATAGGGACTTCTGCGAAGTATATGCATATCAATTTTATACCTAAGTAATAACCATGATTAAATTCAGAATTATTACTTCGTTTTGAACGAGCCTCTTGGGAGGGTCATCGTCGCCATTAATAATAATTCACAATCATCGTTTTGAGAATTTATTCATATGAAAGCTTTCTTTTGGCCATCCCTTAGGGGAATTTCTCCAAAAGAATTCACAAATAAATAAATCATGGAGGTCAAGATTAATTCGATTCAAAACCGAATTAATCGTTTAAAACATACTTAGTAATTTTTGAACTTGAGATTTTTCATTGAATAGTTCTCATGCCAATATATTTAAACAAATTAATTAAAGCATAAGAAAATACAATAAATCAAGCAAAGCAAAAAATAAATATATTGGGAACAAATTATCCAACTGTCATGGTTTAATTTTCCTTGTCTTGATCTTGAAGAAACTCCGTCTTGATTTATCCCACTTGTTCGTCTTGAAAAAAAATTCCATCTTGAATCGCCACGCCAAAGAGCTCGCAGCCGGGATGCTCGTCCGCATCCAGCCAGCCCCTTGCCCAAGTGATCGCGCCCATGCGCCAAGGCCAGCACGCGTCGCCCCACACGAATCTTGGTAGCCTCGGCAGGCATCTATAAGCGTCGCGCGTACCCATGCGCGGACTTTCCAGCCTCGGCCGCCCTCGCCTGTGGAACTCGGCAGCGTCGTGCATACTCGCTCACTCCCGTGCGTGCTCGCCTTCGTCTGCATGGCAAGTCTGGTGCTAGCCCATCGTGCGCCCATGCGCGCGTCCAGGGTCAATCTCGCCCGACGCCGAGCATCGTGCCCATGCGCACCTGGTGACGTCTGCGTCGCGCGCGTGCCTTTCTTGGCACGTTTCGCGCGATGCACGTCCCCCGCGTATGGTTCCGGATCCGTCTTAACTCCTCATTTCCGTCTTTATCTTCAATCAAGTTACAATTTATTTAACGAGAAAATAAATACACCTTAAATCTAGACTTGTCTATTACATTGAACAAATCAAATAGCTAATCTACTCGTGGATTTTCTCACAAGAAAAACAAATTTGAACGAGTGGAATTAAAACCATTCATACGCATGAAATAATAAAAACACATTAAATACCATAAAAATTGGATACCTGCAAAACAGATCTAGCAATTCTACTATCCAATTTTCAATTTAATGCCCAACATAATTTAAATAACAATTTAAAAGACAGAGCTCGAAACTAGAGCTTTGATACTAGTTGTTGGGAAATAAGGGGTGTCCGGATCTATTCGAGGTGTATTTAAATACATATTTAAATTATTCAATTAATTATTAACATGAATTAATCCTAAATTAATTCAACATAATAATTAAACAAGCAATTAGCAACATGCGTACACGTAATTCACGTAAATCCTAAGCATGCGGAATCTAGGAGTTACGAGATTACATACCTCTTGTAGAGACAACCGTTGAGGCGATGGATCAACCCAAAGTGCCTTCTCAAATATGTCCCACGTCCACGAATGTAATCCGGTGGAAGGATTTTTACGAACGATTTCAATAAAGGAGAGAACTAAAAATATTTGCCACCACCTTTGTGGGTTTCTAATTTTTCAAACACATGGAATTACTTTGGGGATGAAAACTTCCTCAAGATACAATCTTGAATATATCCAATATATTCTATTTCCCAACATATCTCCCAACAAAATCTTCTTCTCCTTTCTTGCACATAATTTTCGAAAATTCCAATTAAATAGGGAAGGAAAAATATCTTTGACTTTTCTTGAATTTATGGGATAAACTTGTATCTCAAGAATTCCATAAAGTCTTTCGATGAAATCAAGAAAATCTTTTCTTTCTCCTTTTTTATATTTTCAAAAATATTGGAAAATTAAGCAATAATATTTTCTTCTCCTTTTCATTAATTGAACTTTAATTGGGCTATTTGAGGGGCCTTTAGGAGAATTAAGATTGGACCTCCAATGGGCTATGAATCTTTAATATTAAGCCAAATATTATTTAAGCCCATTAATATTAATTTAATCCACTATAAAATTAATATTGAACTATCCATCTTAACCCATATCACGACTTCACAATAATATGACTCCAGGTTATTATTTTCCCGATTTAAGATTATCTAGCCCACTAATTAATTAAGCCACTGAACAACTTTTATATTAATTAATATCTTTGTGCTTGGAGTAAAGACAGCTCAGCATTATTATCCATACCGGAAATAAATTTTCACTTGCAAGATTTGGTATGATAAAGGTTTTGAGCCCACCAAGGGGACAAATCAAGCAAGCCATACTTGTACACGATTCTCTGTATTAAATCTTAGCAATCATCGTGTAACTAATAATATTGCCCAAGATATAAGGTATCGAATCACGTTGATTCTCTTCCCATCATAAGTCAAAGCAATAGTTATTAATTTCACACGATTCTATTTAAGGGACGGAGATTAAGAAATAACGAACCACTGAGGTCTAATTCTTGTATATTCAGTACCGAAGAATTTGTCCTCCTGTAGGTCCTATTCAGCGCATCATAATGCACTAATGTAATCTCTTGGTCAAGACAAGTCAATCTGAGCCTTACACTTCAATCTTTCACGGTGGATTGTTCATTCCCATCTAAATTGTGAATTTGTACTTAGTTACGATGAACTGTTAATTTGATCTTTCGTGATCTAGTAGCACCAACTTAACTACAATGTAACACGTACTATTTATTGAACAGGTTTGCAACAAATATATATAAATTCAATCATGTTTGATGCCACAATGATAAATAATTTATTTCAGTATAAATACAGTTTGGTTATACAAAGTAAAAAGCATACTTTCTAGTATAACTCCAACAGCATTCGCATGATATCATCATATAGCCATGCACGAGATAGACAGGCAACACACCTCTTTCTTGACGGAGAAAAATCTTTACGGCTGGAAGAGAATGCCTTTTGGCCTAAAGAACGCAGGGGCAACGTACCAAAGGTTAGTCAACCATATATTCGCTGATCAGATTGGCAAATCGATAGAATTTTATGTAGATGACATAGTGGTCAAGACCCTAAAGAAGGAGGATCACCTCACCCACCTCGCTCAAGCCTTTGACATCCTATGGAAGTTCAACATGAGGCTCAATCCTAAAAAGTGTAACTTTGGGGTAGAGTCGGGAAAGTTCCTGGGGCACATGGACGTGAGTATCCTGTCCAAACCCATCCCGGGTGAAAAACTGTTCCTGTACCTCGGAGACCGCGTTAAGCGCAGTGCTCATTCGAGCAGAAGGTCAGATCTATTTCCCAATGTACTTCGTTAGTCAGACGTTGAACGAGACCGAGCAGCGATATCCTCTTCCAGAGAAGCTGACATGCACCCTGGTTATGAGTGTAAGGAAGTTGAGACCATATTTTTTTGACCATCAGGTCGAGGTCCTCACTTCCTTACCTCTACGAAACATACCTCACCGACCAGACAACACAGGTCGATGCCTTAAGTGGGCAATCAAGGTCGGACAATACGGAGTAACCTACACACCGCGACCTGCGATCAAGGCTTAGGTACTGGCCAATTTCATTGTGGAATTAACCTTCCCTTCGGAAGCCAGCAGCTTGACTGGTCCACCTTAGGATTTATACGTAGACGATTCGGTGACCTCCCATAAATCGGGCGCAGGGGTAGTTTTGATGAGCCCAGACGACACTTCTTTTCAGAATGCCATCACTTTTAATTTCCCAGCAACAAACAATGAAGCCGTGTACAAAGCGCTCATCAGTGGCCTGGAGATGTTATCGACAATTGGTATTAAAAGGCTCCAGGTACACACGGACTCTCAACTCGTGGCTTGCCAAGTCACGGGGGAATATGAAGCCTGAGATGACAGAATGGCAGCTCACCAGGAAATCGTCAAGACACTTTGCCAAAAATTCGAGCAAATCCATATCAAGCTAGTTCCAAGAGATCTGAATTCACGAGTCGATGCTTTATCACGACTAGAGACTTCAGAGGGGCCATCAGAGATGAAGGATGTCACCATCACAAAGCTCTCCCACCCCTCCACTGCTAGCACAGTGATCGCGACCCTAGATACCCCGACAGTGAGCTGGATGACACCCATCATTGAATACTTGAAAAATGGTATCTTGCCGCAAGACAAAATTCAAGCCAAGCAGTTGCAGTTATGAGCAGCGAGGTATACATTGATCGACAATGAGCTGTATAAATTGGGCTTCAGCACACCACTACTTCGATGTATCACATCAAAATTGGGGCAAACTATCCTAAGGGAGATACACGAAGAAGTGTGTGGAACCCACGTTGGGGGGAAATCGCTGGCTCACAAAATAATGAGACAAGGATATTTTTGGCCGACCTTAAAGGTCGATGCCATTGACTTCGCCCGCAAGTGTTATATGTGGCAAATTTACGCACCATCCATCAATGTCGCTCCAGAAGAGCTCACCAACATCCTTTGTCCTTGGCCCTATGCAAAGTGGGGGATAGACATTATTGGGCCGCTCCCAATGGCCCCGGGTTCAGCCAAATATGTCCTGGTTGAGGTAGATTACTTCACAAAATGGGCTGAAACTGAGGCTCTAGCAATCATAGATCAAGACCATGTCGTCAGATTCATATGGCGAAACATCATCTGCAGGTTCGGTCTACCTCAGGCATTCATATTAGATAATGGAAAACAGTTCGATGGCCTCAAGATCGAAAACTTCTTCAAAAAATGGAAGATCACAAAGCTCATCTCGACTCCATACCACCCTCAATCGAACGGCCACGTCGAGGTCATGAACAAAATCATCAACCACACCTTAAAGGCAAATATTGAGGGAGGAAAGGGGAAGTGGGCTAGCGAGCTGCCAGACGTATTATGGTCATATAGAACGACTTGCCGAAACTCGACAGGAGAAACTCCCTACTCCTTGGCTTTCGGGACTGAAGCGGTCATACCCTCAGAGGTCGCATTTTTGAGTCTCCGTACGTCTCAGGTCGCGATCGACCGCAATGGCGAAGCTTTCGCCAGAAACTTGGACCTACTCGAGGAAAAGCGACTAGAAGCTAACGTGAGGAATGCAAGATACAAGAAATAATCGGAGAAGTACTACAACTCTAAAGTGCGACTTCGACAATTCAAAGAAGGAGATCTTGTGTTGAAGAAAACACTCGGGGTGTCCAAAGGAACCTAATTAGGAAGGTCCGCTCAAGGTTGCAAGAGTCCTATCTAATGGCGCCTACGAGCTCGAAAATCCAGATGGCACTAAGGCTCAGTACCCGTGGAATGCATCTCATCTGAAGAAGTATTATCACTAGGTTCGAGATCATATACATTTAAGGTTCGAGATCACTAAGTCAATAATAATGTTAACTTTCTTTTCATAATTCCTGTGTTAAACCCGAAGGTCGGTACATTATAAGAGCCCGAAGGCTGATTACATCAAGCGGCTCAAGGACAACAAAAAGAAAAAGTACATCAGAATACCAAATCACTACCAGCTAGCGACCACTACTCAGTTTCTCGTGACTTCAGGACAACTTCCGACTTGAAAGGGGGTGCTGATCAAAAGTATTGTTGGGGATGGAGTTCAACAACTTCTCAATATCCTTTTTCATATCAGGATTCTTGATGTTATCATTCTTAAGAACAACCAAAATCTCATCAGCAGCACACTGACTATGTTCAAAGGCTGCCCACATAATTGTTGGCAGACAACCCTCCTGTTCATACCTTGGTTGGTAAGCGCGTTCATTGATTGGGAATGATAACATCCCCCGCAGGCCCAATGCCCGACGTCTCTGCAGCATCTCTAGCAGGCTCAGTTCCCGACTTCTCCACGGCCTGCGCCATATGCAGGGTCTCTCGAGCTGCGTCTCAGGGACCACTTCGGTGAACCCCGGTTGCATCTCATCAGGGTCGGAAAACACAATCCTATGCTGGTTGGGGAAGAAGGAGAGGTTGATTCCGATGCCTTCTAAGTCCTTGATAACCAGCAGGACCTCGGGGTCGATGGGATTGTCACGGACATATTCGGTCAGCTCAGTGACAATCTCTGAGAGGTCGCGACGTGAAGAATTAAAAGCTTACCATTCTCAGGTCGGTGTGCATAATCCGTAGGAGCATGGATAGACAAGATGTTCGAAGGATCAATCGACTCCCAGGCCCCTCCGACAAACCATCATCTCTGGTGCCATTCATCCACTTTATTTGGAATCCCACTCATGAGCTCTTTTCCCTTGCGGAGGTTCACGACATTATAACCTCCACGCTGTGTAATAGGAGACATCACGTGGGATCTCACTCCCGAACTCGGCAACTGATACAACCTGGCTTGCCTCAACACGATCATGGTGGAGATAATATAACTCCACCTGTTCGGGGTGATCTGGGTAAAACTCTGATTCCAAGCTGCTAATAGGTGTGCAAAGGAAACCGAACCCCGACCTCCACGGTGTGCTCATTCACCGCTATCATGCCCGGAGGCGGCTGGTAGGCTCGCTCCTCGGAGGTCGGGGCATAAAAGTGGACATCCCTCGGCACTTTAAACTTGCAACGAAGCAAGCACACATGCTCGTCACTGAAGACCGTCTGTACTTATCCTCGTCAGCCAAAAATCCGACTTCACCGCCTTTCGAAAAAGACGCTTAGGTCACTGGTATGGAGCCCGGGACATGTAATACTCATAGTAAAAAATTTGCTTATAGGCACCATACCTCTGTCGTCATCTCCGGCAAGAGGACGTGGTGGGAAGGAAGATCCAGCGGTGGTAAATGAGTAATGATCCCAAGCTCTGCCAAAAATAGTTCGTCAATCGACTCGTCATTACCATCATCTTCCCGGGCCTCATCCGGGGCACTGACGGCCGAAGTTCCCCCCGCATTTTCGGCGGTGGAAGACGGACTAGGGTGGCGATAGAATTTAGAGATAAAAGCAGTATTATCGTCCGAAGACGATGACACCCACAGGTTGTACGGCCGGATGAGTGCTTGAAGATCCGGTTGCCATGGCACAAGAAAAATCAGAGAAAAAAATGAGGATGTTACCTTTGAAGAATCATTGCTGGAACACTCTGAAAATCCGGCGAAATGAACAAAATGCACGAAGAGAGATTGTTTGCAGAGAAGAAATTTTTTGAAAACCTAAAACACTCCCACCTATTTATAGAAGGGGATAGGGGTCAAAATGCAAATCTGCCACAGTTTGACCCTACTCGGAAATAAACTCGCAGATTCGCGCGTGGACGGCACCACGAATCCCCATTGGTATGACTCGCGGCACCTCACGTCATCAGCCTGTCACACGATCATTTCAAATTTGGAAATTTGAGGTCAGACTGACACGCCGATTCGTATAATAGAGGCGACGATTCGCCTGCCCGAGGATTACCACTCCCCTAAACAGTCCTTTGTATTGACCTGCCACAAGTCGGATGGAAGACAAGTCAAGTCAAGTCCCCGATGCGAGCACACGACCTCTACTTGAGGGGCAATTGTTGTGACACGGGTAAAACTATTGTCACGTTTAACCCAGGCCAATGGCAGGCTATCAACCGACCTCCTTTTTCAAGCACAATTCAGGAACCTAAGGCACGGAGGGAGCCACACTTGGGCCACTATACCAACCAATCCAAGTATGCTCCGCTCAACAACAAGCAGGCAAGCCAGGGAGCGACCTGCACGCATGAATCTACAGGACGCTAAGACGACTTACACTAAGGCCTTTGCAAGCCCGGGGTAACTTGCCTCAAGCAAAGCCTCCAATCTCGGTGGTCAAAGAGACCACTCGACAAGCCATGCAATCCGCCCCCGAAGTCCGCCCCACGCTCATTGAAGGTTGCGACATCTGACTCAACCGAACAAAATTGGCGGCCTCCAAGACTGAAGCCTTTTCCAGCGCACTTACCTTATGTAAATTCTCCCCCAAAGGGCGGGAATCCTAGTATAAATAGGCCTACAAGGCCACTCTTGTAAAAGGATTGCAATCTTAGATCATAATCACATACATAATACACAGAAACCTTGCTTGGACGCCCCTGGACGTAGTCAATTTCACAGGACGAACCGGGGCATCAAATCCCTTGTCTAATTTACTTGTTTTGATTGTCTCTTTCACCTTATTAAACATCGAATTATTGTTTGTTCGGTCCCAAATATAAACTGAATACAACAATTTAAAAGATTTATTTCTTAACTTAACATACTACATATTTTTTCCAAAGATTTTTCTCGTGCGTTATAATTTGTTAATCTAAAGATTTGTTTTCCAATTTAGAAATAATTTTGGAGGAAAAATTTAATAGTTTCTAAATGTAGTCCGATTTTCTCACACATATATTAATATTTTTCCAAATAATAATATTAAGAATATATGTTTTTATATAATATTTTTTAACAATTAATTTATAACTTAATAGTACCAAATAAAGTTTTAAATAATAAACATAAAATTATATATGAAATTTGATCGAAAGACAATGATATTCATTAAATAATTTTTTTACATAAGTATGTTCGCATATATTTTACAATTGGTTCTTATAATATCTTCAAATGTGTTATAGAAGATTAGTTTTCTAAACACATTCATATAATTCTAATCTAAATTCTTTATAGAGTAGGTTAAATGTGAAAATTTTCACTTTCATATGTGAAAATGTGTAAATATTTCCTTTTTAAAAAATAAGCAAAGAGGGGTGTTGGTCAGCACTCAAACTAGCGCCCCATATTAAAAAGCTCAATACACATATCACTACACTACAATTAGTTAATATTATTAATGTCATATATTTTATAGTAAAAAGACGTTTAGGTTTTCCTGCTTAGGAAAAGAAAAAAGCAGCTAGGAGTGGCAATGGGGCAGGGTGGGGCCAATTTATGCCTTTTCCAGCCCCGGCCCTGATGGGGAATTTTCTTCCCCGAAATTGGCTTTAACCCCGACGGGGAATTTTTTTTAGTCCCAAACCCCACCCCTAACATTTTTGCGTATCTGCGAACCTGACCCAAAAACCGACTAATATATTTAATACATGTATTTTGTATGTCCCGAACGGGTTTCAGTGAGGGTTGAAGTCTAGAGGGGAGGGGTGAATAGACTTCAAAACTTTTCGTGGATCAGGTGTGATTTGCAAGTATGCCTGATCAGAGTGCGATGTGAATCAGTTTGGACTGATATCCGACTTACTGATTTGTCAAGCAAATCAGTTCGGCGTCTATCAGTTTAACTGATGGTGCGGAAGATTAGTTAACCAGTGTGAAAACCAGTTTTAAACAAATAAGGATTCTGACCAGTAAAGTTCAGATCAGATGACAAGGGCGTCAAACACATCACATCAGTAGCTTGATGCTAATCTGATCCAGGTACAGAATATTCATGTAGATAACAAGAGTAGTGTGCAAGTAAGTGTAAAGCAATATAAAGGCACACGATTTATAGTGGTTCAGACAACTTGTCCTACATCCACTCTTCCCTATCAGCAGGGGCACCAACTTAACCAGCTGGACTTAGATTATTGTGTTAGTCCAACACAGTACAACCAACAAATATTTCACGAGTTCTCACTCAACCAATCCCAGAAATCTGATCTAGAAACCCTAAACAGAAATCTTGCAATAACAAACATAACCTAAATTTTGTTTGGGTATAAGATTTGTGTTGTTCCAACTGGAATACTATCCTATCTTTTAAGTAGCCTAAAGCTAGATGATAATTATTATATGCTAAGAACTATGGGATGAACACTTAAGAATAAATCTTGAATTTGTGTTCTTCGTGTGGAAATCTTGAGAGCTTGAGCTTGAGTATAATTTTCGTAACCTTACTATGAAGGTATGATCCCATATTTATAGGCACAAAATCGAATTAGCCGTTGGAGAGCAATTCAAATTTCGGTCTATTTTAGGTAGGTCTGCAGATGGATTTGACGTGCCTCAAGGGCGGCATGGCCGAAAGCATGCAAGCTTGTCCTTTCTAGCCGTTGTCACTGAACCACCTTTATGCAGAGTGTCAGTACTTCGTACGTGCGTTGTCGACTCCTCATTGGCTATCAAGTACGATTCGCAGCACTTGAATAAGCAACAAGGTTGACATTCTTCTTGTCTGAAAGCATTCCTCGTACTGGATAACATGGAAGTAGTTATCTGATGAAGCTGACACAGATCAGTTTACTACTGATCTGTCTACCTGATTTAAGTCTTCTGCTCGTAAGTTGTCTTAGCACAACTTACTAACCTTTTCTCATTGTCATCTGATGTAGGTCTTCTGGATGGTCTTCTGTCTTGAACTCTCCTGCTTATCTGCTTCTTGGCTTATCTGCTTGAATCACCAGATCTTCAGCATATCTGTTCTTCAAGTTAGCTGATCTTCTGATCTTCAAGACTTAACCTATACATATTGAGTTCCCCCTCAATATGTGACCTATCTATTACTTCAGCTGTCTATACACTTCAGCTGGTCATCTTATCTGCTATTCTATATCATCAATCAGCTAACAGATCTGACTGGTCCTATTACATTATCTGTTTTGGAACTTCCATCGAAACTAAAAATTTCCCAACAATTTCTCCCTTTTTGATGGAACCAAAACAGTTAATTAGAAAAACAGATAATTAAAAGTAACTAACAGATAACAACACAGTTCAGAAGACAATGAGAGGTTGTCTTAGAATCAACGAAAGATAGTACAAAGTACAACAAAAACACCTATCATCTGATTCTAAATGCCTTCTGAATCTGATCAAGTCTGATATTGAAACTTCTGAAGTTCTGGAGGAATGTTGAATACCATGTACATTCTGTCCATCAGAGCAGCCAGCCTGTTATTCTCAATGATCCCACCCATCTTAGCAAATTCATAATACATCTACTTGAAGAGCACTGGATCAAGAGACTTGTCCGCTCGAAGAGGTGGAAGGATGGTCTCAAATGCAGGTGCTTCTGGAATCAGGCCCATCTCTTCACCTTCAGACATCACCAAATCGTAGAAATGAGGGTGCTTTGTCTCGAGCCAGCTTCTGAATTCTTCATTAAATTTTCCCTGATCATCTGTTGTAGGGATCTTCTCCAGAACATACACATCAATCAACCATTCACCTCTTATCTTATCCCATTCTGGTAGCCATTTCTTCCTTAAGACCAGAATGTCCTTGATAGGAGCAGGTAAGGCTTTCTCTTCTAATGACATATCCTTTGCTGAGGCGGCTTTCTTCCTCTTCCTTCTTACGTATCTGTTCGCCAGCCCTTTACTATCAGCAAGTTTCTTCTTCTTTTCTACAGCCTCAATCACTACCCTTCTGGCTTTCTGCTCCTCTTCTTGTGCAGCAGATAATTGCACTCTTGCTCTGGTTTGCTTCGGAGGATTGACAGATTCCACCACTTGCTTACCTCTCTTCCTAGCTCTCAGCTTGATTTCTTCCTCTTCAGCTAGTTTTTGTATCAGTTCAAGGCTTCTAGCTTGATCTTCTGCTTCTTGTCTTTTCTGAACTGATGAAGAGAAATCTTCGATCTTATCAACTCTCTGAACCACTTCAGATATCGCAGACTTCTGTTCAGAAAGCTCTTTTCCCTGAGTTGCTATGACTTCCCCATGCTGTTCAACTGTTTGAAATAATTCCACCTGTTCGGTGTCCGTAATGTTCACAGTTGGTATAGAAGGTTCTGGCATGGCAGATGGTTCAGCAGTCGGTTCAAGTTGAGCAGATGAGATTTCGGCAAGTATCAACTGCATCTGTTTTTCTGGCTCTTGTCCTTCCCCCGTTTTGGTTTCGTCAAAAAGCGGTGACAGCTTATTTGTTAGATTAACCAGTTGAATGGAAATCTCCTCCTTGAGACTAGCAATATCCTTGGGCATGGAAAATGAAGGTTCAAGGCTCAAAAGCCTATTCAGACCAGATTCAATGGCCTTCTTCGATCGATTAACTGAACCTTCAAAACGTTTCCACCCAAGGTCCATGCAGGATTATGTATGCTCCAAGGACTCCCAGACACTCTCCAGCAATACTTGTGTGTCACCCAACATGGAAGTCTGAAGACTTAGCTTCTCCATCAATGGATCAACCTTCTTCATCACCGATTCAAGAATCTGATCGTGCATGAGTGTGATCTTGTCCATGGTCAGCTTCCTCTCTTTCTATATCAGTTAGCTCTATTCCTCCTCAAATCGTTTCATCAGAGTTGTTGTTAGAGATGTGAATTGAGCATCAATGGATGCCTTTACCCCATCCTGAATCTTTGAAGATATGTGATCTAGGGTATCGACACTCAAAGTAGCATTCTGACCAGATGTTGATGCCTCGCCAAGTTGGGTCTCATCTGCAGCACCAATTCCTGGTTCATCGGCAGTTTGCTCAACGTACTGGTATTCGTGGTCCACCCATTCTTCCATCCGTAGGATCTTGAACCTATCATGAATCAACCATCTGATATCGTCATCAGAGGCTAATTCGACCACGGTGTTAACACTAGCATTTCCCAAGCACTTCGCCTCCAGATCGACGAAGTATTCCTCTGGGAGAGACTTCATCAGGATCAGGAAATCCTCCACAATCTTTAGCCTGATGTCCCGCCAGAACACAATTTCTTCTATATTTTCCTGAGGGCCCGGATGGTTGATGAGATCAGGATAAATTTCAAGCAGATAAGCTTTTATCCGCTGCTTCAAAATGTAAACCACGGGGTCTTCCTCCTTAGGTGTTCCCAGCCGAATTCTTGTATTAAATGGATTGTGGGAGACAGAGACGTATCTGTCATCTGCGGGCTCAGACTCCACAATCGGCTGATCCTCAATCATTACTGCTCCTGTTTCTGTTGGCTTCTCCTGAACTGGAAAAACTGGTTCTGTTGTAGATATTAGTTCAGGGGCAGAAACCTGTTCTAGCTGTTGGGCGGTGGGAGGTAAATCAGAAATAGGCTCAGTCGGCTGAGGTGGGGGTGTGGGTGACTTAGATATGGGAGTCGGAGATCTCTCTTTCCGGTATACAGAGCTAAGAGGCACGGAATCAGAAGGTGATTCCTCCCCAGATGGTGCAACCTCTGCCTCCTTCTCAACAAGACTCCCACCAGTAGTCTCTTCCACCATCTGTTCCTCTTGAACAGTTTCCCTTTCTACGCTGATAGTTCGTTCTGGACTCTCAGCAGCCTTCACATCTGATTCCAGATGAATCAGCTCAGTCTTCCTTATCTGTTCAGGCTCACTTGTCTCCGGTATAAGCTCAGATGGGTACGTAACTGCCTTCTTCAGGATCAAAGTGATCTTCTTCTGCTTCTTTTCTGCCGTCTCTGGCTTCTTTGCCAGAGTTTTTCTCTTCATCCTCTTCAGAGCAGTCTGCATCTTAGACGACTCTGCATCCTTGGAACCCTTGCCTTCACCTCTTGTCCTGGGCAAATATGGCGTAGGATCATAATCAGATTGCCCAGAAATCGGTTCATCCTTCCCCAAGATGGCCTTAAACTTTGCCAAATAGACTTTCTTCCCTTCCTCATTCCACTTGAAGTTATCTGGCAACTTGTCAGATAGCAAAATGGGCACCTTGTGGATAAGCGAGCATTTCAAGGTCAGATAGACTTTGTTCCTTTTGTTCAGCTTAAACTTGGCTGTTTCTTTCAGCAACCTTCACTTGCATAATCCAGCCCAATCCAAATTTTCTGCCTTGTTGATTATCGTAGTCATCACATTCTGCTTCACAACAGTAAGGGCATCTAGACTGTGTGTGATACACAGAATCACCTTGGACACTATTTCGAATAGAAGTCGATACTTCTGTCTGAGATAAGGTGCTTTGACATTGAATACTTGCTCGCTGTTTGCCGATCTTAACAAGACATCCTTCAGATATGTTTTATCGTCAACGCCTGTAGTGAAGGTAGTTGGATCAATGGTTCCTGTTCGAAGTCCGAAGATTCGGAATAGGTCTTCATCGGTTATGAGAATGTCAAAACCACCCATGGAAAACTTCAACCTACCTTCATCATCCATATGAAGATTGTATAAAAACTCAAGGGCTTCATAAGTGTGGACTATATCTAGATGAATATAACAATATTGCTCCAGTCCAACAGCCCTTAGACAATCTAAGATTTCCTTTGATTCTTCATCATTCGTCGTATTGAATATAACGTATTTCTCATCGACGATGTCCTTTTTTATCGACAGGAAATTACACATCTTTTTGCCCTGTCCCGGAATTGCTGATAATTGTGTCATTTCTACATCAAAAGGCCAGTTTTAGTGACGATTCTGAGTAATTTATTTACCAAAACCAGCAATAAAATAACCCAAATCATCAATAAAGCACAATTTTTGCATATGGATCTCATGATAGGCATATACGCATAGTCGCAAATGTGTATTAAACACAAAAAAATAATATAACTGAAAAATCACAGAATATGCAAAATCTATCATAAGCAGTGTATAACAATGAGATTCACATAATATCACATGATAAACACTTAGAAATTACTAGAAATTGATTCGTAAGATGGAGAGTTTTGAAAGAATCGAGTTATATTTTCTCAAAAGAATCGAGTTTTGCACCAAGAGGTTAATGAGAATTTTGGTAATGAAAGTGTGGAGTTGAGAAGCTTTAGGGTTTAAATGGTGCGAGGGAAAAATATTTTACATAGATTCCCACAAATACTTGAGTATTCGTGTTTTGAAATGGATGGCTTAGATTAAGCGGTCGTAAAGTAAAATAATCGTGTGGTCAAGAGAATTTACTGAAAGTATTTTGGACGCGAAAATACGCATTAAAGTCTAATAAATACAAAAACCCCACGTCCGCATTTAGTGCTTGCAGAGCTTGGGTCATAAAGTAAGGTAAACAGTAATCATTACAGAAAAATAGATAAGTTCAGATAATGTAAACAGAAAACGTATCTGACTGGTTGATGTTGTAATGAACCAGTTACCACTTGTATCTGATCCAACTCTTTCTGATTTGTTGATCTTATTGTGTAGCCTATACCTTAGCAAATTTTCTCAACAATGTTTTTATCCCTCAGATCAGATCCATTCTGACCCAAAAACCCTTAGTTAGTTGAAGTTCCCCCTTCACCTGACATTCCTTTCTGATCAGTACCCAACTGATCTCTTCTGATCAGATGAAGTTCTCTCTTCATCTGACCATCTTACTTGGTCAGTCTCTTAACCAGCTGGTATTTGAGATTAATCCACTAAAGTAATCTGGTGCATCTTCTCCTAAGTCCAGTAAACCTAGCTCATTGCAATGCTCTCTGAATCTGACTTCAGCTAGTGGTTTGGTTAAGATATCGGCTCTCTGCTTATCAGTATGGATCTTTTCCATTTTGATGTTCTTCTTTTCTGCATGGTCTCGGATAAAGTGATGTCTAATGTCCACATTCTTGCATCTCGTGTGTAGAACTGGGTTCTGAGTGATAGCAATTGCACTATTACTGTCACAAAAAATAGGCACATTCATAGCTACAATGTTATAATCCCTCAGCTGCTGACATAGCCAGAGCAGTTGGGAGCAAAAGCTTCCTACGGCCATATATTCTGCTTCAGTAGTGGATGTGGCAACAAATGTCTGTTTCTTAGAGAACCAAGAGACCATAAACCGAGGTAGATTTTCTATCTATCCTACATCCTCCATAATCAGAATCAGAGTACCCACTAAGCTCTAGATTATCATCTGCTGGATACCATAAACCGAGGTTTACAGTACCCTTCAGATACTTAAGAATCCGCTTAGCTGCATCCAGGTGGCTTTGCTTAGGATTTGCCTAAAATCTGGCACATACACCTACTGCGAAGGTTATATCTGGTCTGCTGGCAGTCAGGTATAGTAGAGATCCAATCAAAGCCCTATACTCTTTCTGATTAGTTTTCTTACCACCTTCATCTGGATCCATTTTGAAAGAAGTCATCATTGGAATTCTGGCTTCTTTGCAATTCTGAACACCATACTTAGCCAATAAATTCCTTGTGTACTTCGCCTAGCAGATGAAGATCCCTGTGTGAGCTTGTTTGACTTGAAGACCTAGAAAGTAGCTCATCTAACCCATCATGGACATCTCAAATTTCCCTTGCATCAGTTTACTGAATTTCTCGCATAGTTTCTGATTAGGGGAACCAAAGATTATATCATCCAAGTAGATCTGAACCATCAGAATATCTTCACCGTTTTCAATTCAAAACAAGGTCCTATCAATTAAGCCCTTGGTGAAACCATTCTCGGTCAAGAACCGGGATAGTGTATCATACAATGCTCTAGGAGACTGTTTTAGTCCATAAAGAACTTTTCTTAATCGGTACACTTGGTTGCTCATTTCAAAGCCAGGAGGTTGTTCAACATAAACTTCCTCAGCTAGTACCCCGTTTAAGAATGCACTCTTTACATCCATCTGATACACAGTAAATCCCCTATGAGCTGCATAAGCCAGAAACAGCCGAATGGCTTCCAGGCGAGCGACTGGTGCAAAGGTTTCATCATAATCAATCCCTTCTGATTGTGAATATCCCTTAGCAACAAGTCTTGCCTTATTTCTGGTTATCACATTGTGCTCATCCTTCTTGTTCTTGAATACCCACTTAGTACCAATCACATCATGATGAGTTGGTCTGTCTACAAGTTCCCAAACTTGATTTCTCTAAAACTGTTCCAGTTCTTCTTGCATGGCTAGAATCCAGGTTGCATCTTGAAGAGCTTCTTCAACTGTGAGTGGTTCCTTCAAAGACAGATAACAACAGTACATTGCACTTTCACCAATTTGATGTCTAGTTTTGACTCTATCAGATGGGTCTCCGATGATCAGGTCAGTTGGATGACTGGTTATCCAGGTCCTTCTTTCATAATTATCATCAGTTTGGAGAACATTATCCTCTTCTGATAAAGATTCATCACTAGGGACTGGGAGAGGTACTTGAGTAGGATCCACTTGGCATGGACATGTCTCACCTGATGTTAGACTCATCATGTGCTGAAGTCTATCCGCCGGAACAACAGGTGTTCCCCCTAAATCAGATGGTTCAGTTGTTACTGTCTCAGCTGTACCAGCTTCTTCACTGACAGTTGTACGTACCTTAGGGTTTGACCGACCTGGTGAGTTGTTAAGGTCAAAGATAGGAACATATACAGTGACGTATTTTGGATCCTTTCCTTTGAGCCTTAACTGATCCATTTTCAGTGAATCTGGTTTGTCTGGTACATCTTATTCTACGCAGATTTCTCTTGATCAGATGTTGACTAATCAAAGACCACATGAGGTGTTTCTTCCACAACTAGGGTTCGTTTGTTAAAAACCCTAAATGCTTTGCTGGTTGAGGAATATCCTAAGAATATACCCTCATCTGACTTGGCATCGAAGGTTCTCAACTGACTCTTCCCATTGTTGTGTATCAAACACTTGCACCCGAACACATGAAAGTAGGAAACATGAGGTTTTCTATCCTTCCACAGTTCATAAGGATTTTTAAAGTGAATCTTAGTCAGAGAACATCTGTTCTGCGTGTGACAAGCAGTGTTGATAGCTTCTGCCCAGAAATGGCTTTGTGTTGCATACTCAGCTAACATGGTGCGTGCAGCTTCTTTAAGTGTTCTGTTTCTTCTTTCTGCTACGCCATTTTGTTGTGGTGTTCTTGCAGCTGATGTCTCATGTTGTATACCAAACTCAGAGCAAAAATCAGATATAAATTGGTTCAAGAATTATGTACCTTTATCTGATCTGATTTTAACTATGCTGAGACCCTTCTCATTCTGAATCTTCTTGAGAAGTTCAGGCAACTTTGTCGTAGTTTCTCCCTTCTTATACAAGAAAACAACCCAGGTGAATTTGGAATAATCATCCACGACCACCAGAGTGTATTTGCATCCACTGAAACTAAGAGGCGCAACTGGTCTAAATAGATCCATATGGAGCAGTTGTAGTACTCTGCTGGATGGAGGAGAAGGTATCCCTATGAATGAAGCTTTTTATTGTTTTCCCTTCTAACATGCGGCACTTGTCTGATCCTTAGAAAATACTTCATTCGGGAGACCTTCAACCAAGGACATCCTTGCTATCTTGTTAAGAGTTTTGAAGTTCAGATGGCTCATTCTCTTCTGCCAGAGCCAGCTGGAGCTCTTTGAACTCTTAACAATCAAGCATGCATTTCTTGGACAACTGTCCCAATCAGCTGTATAAATCGTTCCTTTTCTGGAGCCAGTCAACAAGATCTTTTGAGTCGCTCGATTTCTGATTGTGCATTGATCTGATGAGAACTCAACACTAAATCTGTTGTCGCAGAATTGTGATACAGATAACAGGTTGTGCCTTAAGTCGTCAATGTATGAAACACCTGTAACCTGTACATCATCGTTCACTAAGGTTCCAACTCCTCTAGTAAAACCAAAGTTGTCATCCCCAAAGAGAACTCGTAGGCCTGGTTTCTCAATGTAGTTGCTGAGGAGATGTTGAATCCCAGTCATGTGTCTTGAACATCCACTATCTATGTACCAGATAGTTGATTGTACACCTCCTTTATTAGTCAGTCCCACTCGAGCCTGTGAGCAAATCAGATTTTAGGTACCCCAGTAGAATCGGGTCCTGGGGGGTTAGAAGTACCTTTCGGGATCCAAACAAATCTAACACCTTTGTTGAACACAGAAGGCTTGATTTGTCTCCCATAAACATCTACATACTCATACGTCTCTTCATATGCAATTTGGTTAGTATGAGTATTAGTGTGAGCCTTGGACAAATCAGAAGACTTGGGATTTTTCATTGAAACTTGTCTTCTTTTGATCTAGTGGGGCTCGGTCAAGCGATAGCCTGGGTTTTACGATTGTAAGGGTAGGTACGAATGCTACCATTAAAAGATTAATATCTTTTTGGCATAGATGGTCTTAGCAGTTTACCCTTAGCTTGCTTGTTAGGCAGCTTGGATTGAGTTGACTTTAGCTGGTATTGTCCCTTACGAGATGGTTCAGACTGAGGCATACTCTGCTGATTTGGCTGAGGTCTCTTCAAAAGAACAAGATTCTTCTGTTGATTCCTCGGCTGGTGTCTGATCAGTTGGGGTCCATTTATGTTCCCTTTCTGATCCGGCACTTGCCTTGCCTGGTCAGCTGATCCTTTTCCCTTATCTAATACAGATTTGGCTTTTCGTGTAACTTGATCAGAAACTCGTTTGGTTACACTTTTCTGATGTGAACCAGACGGGGCTTTTGAGGATCCAGAAGGGTTCTCATACCCAATTCCCTTTTTATCAATTGGCGTACAAAAATAGTTGTTCAGATCTTGAACAGTCTTAGAAGATTTCATGAAAACCTCTATTTTCTTACGCAAATTGTCCTCACAAGTTTTTAGATTCTCATGCAATCGGAAGAGTTCATCAAACTTAGCCTGAAGGACTTTGAGTTCTCCAGCTTGTCGTTCATTGAGAGCCAACTGTTCCTTAATCAGCTTTCCCTGATCAGTGGTACTGACTTTCAGAAACTCCAGTTCTTTAGTCATCTTCTGAACAGTTTCAGCTGATCTTAGTTCAGTTGCTTTGCTTGCCTCAATATCCTTGACAAGCCGAATATTCTCAGCCCTTAGATTATTGTTCTCAACTTCCACTCGTGTATAAATATCTATTGCATTAGAGAGATAATCAAGCAATTGGTAATTGTAGACCTGCAGGTTAACCTCTCCAGCAGATGTGCTAAGCACAACAGGTGTAGAACAAGAAACCACAGAAGGTTTAGAGATTACCTCAGGCTGGTCAGCTTCTCTAGCCATCAGACAGATGTCATCATCATATGAGAAGTTCATATCGTCGACATCGTCAGTAGTGGTTGTTGGTCCCGGTGCTAACGAGTCTCACACGTGTATGGGGGGGATACACGTGTTTAGTGATTTTTCAAACTTTTTCTTCACTGAGGTCGGATGGGTCAGGTTATCCTGATATTTTTGTCCTGAGAAGCACAGATTGCCCTGAGTCAAAGTCTACTGAGACAATGATCCTGAGCTGCTTTAAGAAGCTTCAGATTAGTCCAACTAATCCTGAATTTATCAGAGATCCTGAGGAGCTTGGATCAGATAATTATCTTACTGAACACTCAGTAGAGTTAGTTCAGTTTGGTAAATATATGTTCTAGCTACTCAAGTGTGCTGAATAGTTGGCCCTAAGTTTATGCTCGTTTTAGCTTTGCTGAAATATCTTCTTCCTTTAATAAAACAGTGATTAAGGCTGTGACCAATTTTATGCAGTTCAGTGGATTGGTTCTATTACTCATACTAGAGTGGATTAGTATGAGATATCTGAGTTGCTCCCCCTCAATTTTAATACTCATTCTAGTGCAGACAAAAGGAACTAAGTCTAAGTGTTGTTCAGTAGATTTGTCCAAGGCTCACACTAATACTCATACTAACCAAATTGCATATGAAGAGACGTATGAGTATGTAGATGTTTATGGGAGACAAATCAAGCCTTCTGTGTTCAACAAAGGTGCTTATTTTGTTTGGATCCCGAAAGGTACTTCTAACCCCAGGACCCGATTCTACTGGGGTACCTAAAATCTGATTTGCTCACAGGCTCGAGTGGGACTGACTAATAAAGGAGGTGTACAATCAACAATCTGGTACATAGATAGTGGATGTTCAAGACACATGACTGGAAGTCAACATCTCCTCAGCAACTACATTGAGAAACCAGGCCCACGAGTTCTCTTTGGGGACGACAACTTTGGTTTTACCAGAGGAGTTGGAACCTTAGTGAACGATGATGTACAAGTTACAGGTGTTTCATACGTTGACGACTTAAGGCACAACCTGTTATCTGTATCACAATTCTGCGACAACAGATTTAGTGTTAAGTTCTCATCAGATCAATACACAATCAGAAATCAAGCGACTCAACAGATCTTGTTGACTGGCTCCAGAAAAGGAACGATTTATACAACAGATTGGGACAATTGTCCAAGAAATGCATGCTTGATTGCTAAGAGTTCAAAGAGCTCCAGCTGGCTCTGGCACAAGAGAATGAGCCATCTGAACTTCAAAACTCTTAACAAGATAGCAAGGATGTCCTTGGTTGAAGGTCTCCCAAATGAAGTATTTTCTAAGGATCAAACATGTGCCGCATGTCAGAAGGGAAAACAATAAAAAGCTTCATTCAAAGGGATACCTTCTCCTCCATCCAGCAGAGTACTACAACTGCTCCATATGGATCTATTTGGACCATTTACGCCTCTTAGTTTCAGTGGATGCAAATACACTCTGGTGGTCGTGGATGATTATTCCAAATTCACTTGGGCTGTTTTCTTGTATAAGAAGGGAGAAACTACGACAAAGTTGCCTGAACTTCTCAAGAACATTCAGAATGAGAAGGGTCTCAGCATAGTTAAAATCAGATCAGATAAAGGTACATAATTCTTGAACCAATTTAATGAGATAACCTGAAACAACACTTAGACTTAGTTCCTTTTGTCTGCACTAGAATGTTTTGGGCAATATCTACTTTTACGAACATGTGCGTTTTCTCGGTTTTGTAGTCTTGAGATAGATATTATTCATGCCTCTGAACATTCGGGTTATCTTTGAGTATTCATTATCTTCTTGAGTCTTGATAAGAATTCTTGAGTCTTGATGTCTTGACTACTTCTTGAGTCTTGATATCTTGACAACTTCTTGAGTCTTGATGTTTTCAAAGAACTTCTTGAGTCTTGATGTCTTGACAACTTCTTTCGAGTCTTGATGTCTTGAAGAACTTCTTGAGTCTTGATTCTCTCGATTCTTTAGTTACTCAGTACCTTCTGAGTTCTTCAGTAACTTTAAGATCTAACCTGATCTATATCTGCTAATTATACATTGTGCAGATATCTTCCTGAACAATCTATGCTGAAACCTGACTCAGACTATCAAGATTATCCTGAACATGTCATACTTAGGGGTTTTTGGGATCTAATCAAAACTTCTTTATTAAATTCATCTCCAACAGTGGTAATCAGACAGAAATCTTCAACAGGTGAGTAGCCTGAGTCATCTGAAGGCATATAGGAATCATCAATGCCAGTTGTGTCGGCAACCATTACTTTTCTGTCTCGGAACCTTTGTTCTCTTCTGTTCCGCTTTTCCTCTCTCTCGTTGGGAGTCAGGTCGGGGCAATCAACACTGTAGTGACCTGGTTTCTGACAGTTGTAACAAACCCTTGAATCTCCAGAATTTCCTATGTTAGGTGAATCATTTCTTCGGTATGATCTATCAGGAGACTTTCCACCTTGTCTGTAATCAGGACCTCTCTTATCTGATCTCTCATCTCGTATGTTCTTTCTGCGATCTTCTCTACGGTCATCTTTCCTTTCATCTCTGTGATCGTCTTTTCGGTCATCTCTTCTGTTATCTAAAGAACGATACCTCTCTTGTGATCTTTCAGAAGATCTTCAATATCTTCCTCTGCTTCGTCGATAGTAGTCATAAAACTTTCTGTACTTACCCATCTGAACATTTGTTCGTTCAAGTTTTCTCGTTAGTAACGCAACTCTGTTTAAACTGGTGATGATGTTTCCAATGGTTCAACGATTAAGTGAACCGCTCTTCGTTGCACGGAATCGTGATTTAATCGAAGTTTGGCAAAGCGGCTTCAAAGAGGACATCATCTGATCCTTGTCCTCTCTCAATTAGGTCGAACTCATGTGATTTCAAACTGAAGATTAGATCATTTGGCTTCATGGTAGCAATATCTTGACAATCCTTAATCACGGTCACCTTGGTATCCCATTTCTTAGTCAACGATATGAGAATCTTGTAGTTGATATCCTTGTTTGACATTACTCGTCCTATATCACGAAGTTGGTTGACTCCTCGTGTGATCCTTCCATCAAATTGATCAACTGTTTCATTCGGTAGCATCTTGAGTTTCTCAAATACAACTAGCTCAGCTTGCAGTCTGCTGTCCTTGATCTGTTCATTTCTGCAGATTTCAGCAAGCGTATCCCAAACTTCCTTAGATGTCTTAAGGTACTTCACTTTCTCTCGTGTAGTAGCATCCATAGTTTTTATGATGAGATGTCTGGCAACAGTATCCAGATTAGACAATTTCCTCTCATCTGCATCCATCATAGAGGGACTCTTTCTGATTCTAGTTCCAACTGGTTGACTAGGATCTCGTCCTGCTTCAGCTGGGTTATAGTGATAGATGATAATCGGTCCTATCTCAAGAATCTCATCCATTCTATTGCTAATCACTCCCAGATGGTCTCTCATGTCGATGGACCAATATGCATACCTGAAGTGTTATCCATGTTTGTGGTGATTTTGAAAAATATGAGTTTTAAAAATGGTTTTCAAAGATCTGTTCAAGTGACCACAAAGGCTCTTCCTCAAGAACCAATGATATTCAAAGCCAGTGGTCGGAAGAACCACTACTCTGATACCATTTGTATGTCCCGAACGGGTTTCAGTGTGTTGGGGAATTAATTGCCCGGATCTATTCGGGATGAATATTTAAATACAAATTTAATTCTAACAATTATTACTAGCAGGAATTAATCCTATATTAATTTAAATAATAATTCAACAACAAATCATGCATATAAACAGTTCACATAAATCCTACGCATGCGGAATTGCTACGGGTTTACGTGAACTAACCTCTCGGAGTGACAACCGTTGAGAAGATGGATCCCATTCACACGAACACACCAAAAGACCATCTCAAGTATTCCCTTATCCTTGTTCAACAATCCGGTGGTAGGAACTCGCGAACAATTTAACAAAAGGAAAAATAAAATTATGTTGCACCACCTTTGTGGATTTCTAATTTTTCCAACACATGAAATTGCACTTGGGGATGAAAAAATCATCCCCTATTTATAAGAGGGTGGTGGCCGATTTTTTGCTAGAAAAAAAGGGAGAGAAAATCTCTTTCTTGATCTCCAAGAAATCTTGAATAAATATCCCATATATTCTTTTCTCCTTAATTAAAATTTTCCATAAAAATCCCACTATCTTATTGTTATGGTATTTTCGAAATTTTAGGATAAAGATTCCAAGATTTGGATCTTCTTGAATTTATGAGATATACTTGTATTCCAAGAATACATATCTTCCATAATATATTTTCAAGAAAATCAAGAAAATCTTTCTTTCCCTTTATTTCTCATAATTTTCGAAATTTCCCAACAAATAGCCAAGTGGGAGATTTCTTGAATTTAATGAGATAGTCTTGTATTCCAAGAATACTTATCCTCATTCCATAACAAAATTCGAAGAAAATCTTTCTCCCTCTTTTATTTGTATTTTTCAAAAAATTGGAAAAAATAAGCAAACATAATTTATTTTATTTTAAACACCTTTTTTAGTTATTTTAGAAACCGAAATTAAATTCTTTCTAAAACTAGGAACGTAGAGAACATCTCTTAAAATTAAAACTCTGTCTTCCAAAGACAGGTGCACTTCTCCCACTGCTTCAGCTGCCACTCTCATAGCATCGCCCAGTGTAATGAGGATCTCACTCCCACTAAGTTTCCGGGTCCACTTGAACCCCTGTAAAGTGAAACAAACATGATCAGTGGATTTCGTATCCACCACCCATAAATGGGAGGCATGCGCCGCTAATCATGTTTCAACAACTAGTGCGTGAGAATTACCTTTCTTTCCATTCCTTTTGGGTTTGGAACAGGCTGACCTCCAATGTCCTTTTTCACCGCAGTTGAAGCACTTCCCCTTAGCTGGTTTACTCACTCCTCCACCTCCCTTCACCTTTTCTTTGCCCTTGGCAACACATGAGTTCACTTGCTTGTGGCCTTTATCCTTTTTCGTGTTCTTACCACCCTTTGGCCTAGAAGAAGAAGAAGGTCCATTTGCCACCAAGGCTTGGCTCTTTTGCCCCAATATCACCTCTGCCGAGACTAAAGCTTGCAACAGGTCAGGCATCGAGAACTTCTGATTGTTCATTTGGTAGTTCATCCTGAACTGTTCAAAAAATTTCGACAGAGAGTGGAGTACGAAATCAATTTGGGTCTCGATATCGTATTCAGCGCCAAGTTCCTCAAGCTTGTTAAGGTGAGCCATCATCTGGAGAAAGTGCTCCCTTACGGGCATTCCCTCCACCATTTTCATAGAGAGCAAGTCCCTCATGGTGATCTGACGAGCCACACGGTTCTGATGTTGAAACATCTCTTTAAGACTAGTCATGATGTCTGCAGCGGTCTCAACGTTTTGGTGTTAGTGTTGCAACACATCTGACATTGAACCCAAGATGGTACACTTTGCCATTTCGTTGGAACGCTCCCAGTCAGCATACTCTTTTTTAACCGCTTTAGTTGACTCATCATTTGGCTTTTCTGGTTTAAGTGTAGTGAGAACCCAGTTATGGCTTTGTGTATTGAGGACAATAGTAAGTTTACGACTCCAATCAATGAAGTTTTCACTAGTAAGCAAATTGTCTTTAAGTATACTGAACAGTGGATTAAAAGGTTGCGACATGCTGAACTTGAAATAAATAACAATTTGTATAAGCACAAACATATCACAAGGTTCGATCACATGTATCATATTAAAATCTCAAAAAAATATGAACATGCATCAGCCAACATCTCAAAACAGTTTAAATAAGCCACGTGGGGTGGGTCATTATTTAAACACATTCAAGCAGGTTACAAACAAGAAAACAGTTACAAACCTTTAATATCCAGATTAATAGTTGGCTCCCACTTGACCAAATATAAAATTGACAGGGACTTCGGGGAAGTACATGCAAATCAATTTTATACCTAAGTAATAACCATGATTAAATACAGAATTATTATTTTGTTTTAAACGAGCCTCGTGGGGAGGGTCATCGTCGCCACTAATAATAACCCATAATCATCCCTTCGGAATTTATTCATGTGAAATCTATCTTTTGGTCGTCCCGTGGGGGGAATTTCTCCAAAAGAATCCACAAATAAATAAATCATGGAGGTCAAAATTAATTCATTTTTATTATCCGGAATAAAATTGTCAATTAATTATTTAAACATACTTAAATGAGCACAAAATAATGCAAAACACAATTTAAATGAGCACAAAATAATGCAAAACATCAAAACAAAAATTAAACACATTGGGCACATATATCCAATTGTCACGGTTAATTTGTCATGTCTTGATCTTGAGAAATCATCTTCATAGCCTTCATCGTTCGTCTCGAAAAGCTCCCACTCCACTGTCTCGGAAAAATAATTTTGCCACGTCAAGCCAAGTCATCCACCAAAGTTCGGTCGGTTTACGCCTTTACACTTCCCCAAATTGCTTTCTGATTTATACCACACCAAGACGATAAGTGCATTAAAGACAGTCATTTTAAGATACGTACAAGAATACCAAGAGATCCTCATAGATGTCATACAGATCAGATGAATCGCAGGTTAAAGGCCACAAGGCTTCGGATCCGCCAGAATTGCCGCCAGATCCGGCCAAGAAATGCCATTTGGCAGATTCGGCCGATCACAAGACGAAGTTATCTGCTCATATACAGTTTCAAGGCTGGGTTTCGCCTGATATTTGCCATGGGCCGCTCCAACAAGTTTCAGCTTCTACGTACTGTGCTCTGCAAATACAGACCTCATGCTCCCTCGGCATGTTTAAATGCCACTTGTGCTTGTGCCGATTACGGATCTTTCCGCCTTTAATTCTTCGTCTCTGTCTTGGCTCACGATCCGATTACAATTTATTTACGAAAAATAACTGAACCTAGATCTAGACTAGTCTATTACATTGAACGAATCAAACAAATCATAATCTACTCGTGGATTTTCTCACGAGGCAAAACAAATTTGAACGAATTGAATTAAAAACAACAATTTATATGCATGCATAAATTTAATCATTCATTAAATACCATGACAATTGGATACCTGCAAAAAAGATCTAGCAATTCTACTATCCCATTTCAAATTTAATGAAAAATAAATTAAATTACAATTTAAAACTCAGAGCCCGAAACCGAGGCTCTGATACCAATTGTTGGGGAATTAATTGCCCGGATCTATTCGGGGTGAATATTTTAATACAAATTTAATTCTAACAATTATTACTAGCATGAATTAATCCTATATTAATTCAAATAATAATTCAACAACAAATCATGCATATAAACCGTTCACATAAATCCTACGCATGCGGAATTGTTACGGATTTACGTGAACTAACCTCTCGGAGTGACAACCGTTGTGAAGATGGATCCCGTTCACACGAACACATCAAAAGACCTTCTCAAGTATTCCTTTATCCCTGTTCAACAATTTAACAAAAGGAAAAATAAAATTATGTTGCACCACCTTTGTGGATTTCTAATTTTTCCAACACATTGAATTGCACTTGGGGATGAAAAAATCATCCCCTATTTATAAGAGGGTGGTGGCCGATTTTTTGCTAGGAAAAAAAGGGAGAGAATCTCTTTCTTGATCTCCAAGAAATCGTGAATATATATCCCATATATTCTTTTCTCCTTAATCAAAATTTTCCATGTTTGTGGTGATTTTGAAAAATATGAGTTTTAAAAACGGTTTTCAAAGATCTGTTCAAGTGACCACAAAGGTTCTTCTTCAAGAACCAATGATATTCAAAGCCTGTGGTCGGAAGAACCACTGCTCTGATACCATTTGTATGTCCCGAACGGGTTTCATTGTGTTGGGGAATTAATTGCCCGGATCTATTCGGGATGAATATTTAAATACAAATTTAATTCTAACAATTATTACTAGCAGGAATTAATCATATATTAATTCAAATAATAATTCAACAACAAATCATGCATATAAACAGTTCACATAAATCCTACGCATGCGGAATTGCTACGGGTTTACGTGAACTAACCTCTCGGAGTGACAACCGTTGAGAAGATGGATCTCATTCACACGAACACACCAAAAGACCTTCTCAAGTATTCCCTTATCCTTGTTCAACAATCCGGTGGTAGGAACTCGCGAACAATTTAACAAAAGGAAAAATAAAATTATGTTGCACCACCTTTGTGGATTTCTAATTTTTCCAACACATGGAATTGCACTTGGGGATGAAAAAATCATCCCCTATTTATAAGAGGGTGGTGGCCGATTTTTTTCTAGAAAAAAAAGGGAGAGAAAATCTCTTTCTTGATCTCCAAGAAATCTTGAATAAATATCCCATATATTATTTTCTCCTTAATTAAAATTTTCCATAAAAATCCCACTATCTTATTGTTATTGTATTTTTGAAATTTTAGGATAAAGATTCCAAGATTTGAATCTTCTTGAATTTATGATATATACTTGTATTTCAAGAATACATATCTTCCATAATATCTTTTCAAGAAAATCAAGAAAATCTTTCTTTCCCTTTATTTCTCATAATTTTTTAAATTTCCCAACAAATAGCCAAGTTGGAGATTTCTTGAATCTAATGAGATAGTCTTGTATTCCAAGAATACTTATCCTCATTCCATAACAAAATTCAAAGAAAATCTTTCTCCCTCTTTTATTTGTATTTTTCAAAAAATTGGAAAAAATAAGCAACCATAATTTATTTTATTTTAAACACATTTTTCAGTTATTGGACATTATGCTTGGGCTACTTGGGGGGCCTTTAGGAGAATTAAGATTGGACCTTCTAATGGACTTTGAATATCTAACATTGAGCCACAATATTATTCAAGCCCATAAATATTTATTAAACCCACTACATAATTAATATTGCACTATCCATCTTAACCCATATTCTTTATTAATATGGCTCCGGTTATTATTTCCGTGTTTAAGATTATCCACCCCATTAATTAATTCAAGCCAATGAAAATGACTTTCCTTTAATTAATATCTTTTGTCCTTGGTCAAGAAATCCGCTCAACATTATTATCCGTGAATCTTAAACTAATTCCACTTTCAAGATTTGGTATGATAAATCTTATGAACCTCCCAAAGGGGCAAATCGAACAAAGCGTGCTTTGCACATGATTTTTTTCGTAAAATCTTAGCAATCGTATGTGACCAATAATATTGCCCAGGATATAAAGTATTGAATCTCATTGATTCTCTACCCGTCATAAGTCAAAGCAATAATTACTAACCACACACAATCCTATTTAAGGGACGAAGATTAAGAAATAACGAACCACTAAGGTCTAATTCTTCATAATTCAGTGCTGAAGAATTTATCCTCCTGTAGGTCTCATTCAGTGCATCAGTCATGCACTAGTGTAATCTCTTGGTCAAGACAAGTCAATCTGAGCCTTACACTTCAACCTTTCACGATGGATTGCTCATTTCCACCTATTTCGTTAACAGCGTACTTTTAGTTACAAGGGACTGTTAATTTAATCTTCTGTGATCTGGTATCACTAAATTAACTACAATGTAACGCGTACTATTTATTGAACAATTATGCAGTAAATATATGTAACATTCAATGATATAAAGCATCAGTGATAAATAATTTATTTCAGTAAATAAAACAGAAATTCAGTTTGGTTATACAAAGTACAAGCATACTTTCCAGTATAACCCCAACACAGTTAGGGTTGAAGTCTAGAAGGGAGGGGTGAATAGACTTCAAAACTTTTCGTGGATCAGGTGTGATTTGCAAGTATGCCTGATTAGAGTGCAATGTGAATCAATTTTGACTGATATCCGACGAAAACAAATTAGTTCGGCGTCTATTAGTTTAACTGATGGTGCGGAAGATTAGTTAACCCGTGTGAAAACCAGTTTTAAACAAATAAGGATTCTGACCAGTAAAGTTCAGATCAGATAACAAGGGAGTCAAACTCATCAGACCAGTAGCTTGATGCTAATCTGATCCAGGTACAGAATATGCATGCAGATAACAAGAGTAGTGTGCAAGTAAGTGTAAGGCAATGTAAAGGCACACGATTTATAGTGGTTCAGACAACTTGACCTACATCCATTCTTCCCTATCAACAGGGGCACCAACTTAACCAACATGACTTAGATTATTGTGTTAGTCCAACACAGTACAACCAACAGATGTTTCACGAGTTCTCACTCAACCAATCCCAAAAATCTGATCGATCTAGAAACCCTAGACATAAATCTTGCTATAACAAACTTAACCTAACTTTGTTTGGGTATAAGATTTGTGTTGTTCCAACTGGAATATATACTATCCTATCTTTTAATTATTCTATGCTAAGAACTATGGGATGAACACTTAAGAATAAATCTTGAATTTGTGTTCTTCGTGCGGAAATCTTGAGAGCTTGAGCTTGAGTATAATTTCCGTAACCTTACTATGAAGGTATGATCCCATATTTATAGGCACGAAATTGAACTAGCCGTTGGAGAGCAATTCGAATTTCGTTCTATTTTAGGTCGGTCTGCAGGTGGATTTGACGTGCTTTAGGGGCGGCATGGTCGAAAGCATGCAAGCTTGTCCTTTCTAGCCATTGACACTGAACCACCTTTCTGCAGACTGTCAGTACTTCGTACGTGCGTTGTCGACTCCTCATTGGCTATCAAGTACGATTCGCAGCACTTGAATAAGCAACAAGGTTGACATTCTTCTTGTCTGAAAGCATTCCTCGTACTGGATAACATGGAAGTAGTTATCTTATGGAGCTGACACAGATCAGTTGACCACTGATCTGTCTACCTGATTTAGGTCTACTGTTTGTAGGTTGTCTTAGCACAACTTACTGACCTTTTCTCTTTGTCATCTGATGTAGGTCTTCTGAATGGTCTTCTGTCTTGAACTCTCCTGCTTATCTGCTTCTCTGCTTATCTGTTCTTCAAGTTAGCTGATCTTCTGATCTTCAAGACTTAACCTATACATATTGAGTTCCCCCTCAATATGTGACCTATCTGTTACTTCAGTTGTCTATACACTTCAACTGGTCATCTTATCTGCTATTCTATATCATCAGTCAGCTAACAGGTCTGACTGGTCCTATTACATTATCTGTTTTGGAACTTCCATCGAAACTACAAATTTCCCAACATATTTGATATTTTTCATCATATATATAATGCATACAAAGATTAAGAATATTGCATGCAAACAAATATCAAGAAAATAGTATAATATACTTTAAATAAAATAATTCTACAATTTTAGTGGGTATCAATTGCAAAAAAAAAATCATTAAATCTACATAAATTGTGTCGTAATCAAATAAATCAACATGAACTATATATACATTACTACTAATATGCAAATATAAACAACCGATATTATCCATTGTCTTTTTGTTGAAACAGTCGTTGTCTATTAAGGTGTAGTTAAAGAGACATACAACTTTGACAACGAATTATGTTTGTTGTCTATTACATAAAGAGACAACGGTTGTCCGTTGATAGACAACGGTCACTATCTATTGTCGATAACAAATTTTACCACGACGTTCTACAACGGATTATATCCATTGTTTATTATAAAAAGAGACGGCGGTCTCTCGTTGATAGACAACGATTACTATATGTTGTCTATTATACTTTTGACAATGACGTTTCACAACGGAGATATATCCGTTGTTTGTTGTATTTTCGACAATGCAATATAACAACGGTTTATGCCTGTTGTTTAATAAAAAAATCAATTTGTTTTTTATTCTTACATACACGTGTATATTAAAAGAATATTTAGATTTAAATAAAATAATATAATATGCAAAAATTTCAAGTTTTCAAACCATAATTCCATCTATTCAATATCAATATCATAGGTTGTTCCAAAAGTAAAAATTACAGATCATAATATGTTTCAAAATACAAAAATTAAAAGCTACCCTAATCATATCTATTTCATAATACCACAGTTTACATCAGATCAAAATATTCAAATAAACCTTAATAAAAGCTAAAGTGTTACTACTGATATATTCAACCCACTTCACCCACACTTCATCAATCTGAGCTTTGGCGTAACTTTCTCTCTTTGAACTGTAAAATAACATTGAAATTAATTAAACCACATTATGCAAAATCCCCAAAATAGATAAATTTGGGATATAACAATTTAATATTATCAAAGATTAAAACAGGTGTTGTTGATTGAAATGGAGAAAGTTTTTCTCGGTCCACACTTCATTTTTCTATTTTAGTTTTTGTCTCATGTTTATCTGCATAGATATAATCAAGGTAATGCCAAGAAGATGTCTTTTATCTTCTTAATTGGAATTTAATTATGGTGATTGCGAAATTACTAGAAAGGTTGGAATAGGAACATCAGCATATTAGTTTATTTCTCCCTATATTTGATGATTACAAGAAATTATCCTAAATCTTATAGTAAATTATGTGTGTCCTAAGGAGCAAAAACTGGTCTTCTATCCATTATAGTAATAAGGTAAAACTATATTTTATTGGTGCAACATAAAAAATTAGGATATTGATAAACAGAGAACATTAGAGGAACTCAACCATCAAGCATGAAACAATTTCACAAAGAAAATGATATGATTAAGGAGACAAAAAGTTAAAAATTAGTGGATTAAAAAATTAATTTCAATAGTACGTTTTCTTCATCAAATTTTGAATGCAAAGCAATTACAATATCTTAGTGCACAATTAAGAAAATTTTTGCTTGCAGTATCAGGAAAATTATGGAAAAAGCTTGGTTGGAATTTAATTAAATAATAGACTGAAAGAACAACCTCATTATTAATATGTAAAGGATTAATTTTTAAAAAAATTACCTGAAATATTGCGTAGACGGCAAGAGACGAAGCGTGGAGGGGATGAGCAACACGAACAGAGCGACGACGCAATACCGGTGGCAACGGAACGAGCAACTCTGGAGACGAGAGGCATTGGCGTAGGTGGCGACGGAAACGCCTTGTGGTGGATTACGACTGATGGTCGACAGCGGAAGAGATTTATCTAGGGATAAATGTGCATACGTGGAGAAAGTGGGCCAAGAAATATGATCCGTGTAAATTTTCTATGTATTACACCCTAATTACTCTCACTAATTATATTTGTGCTACTTCCAAATATAAAATTTTATATTAATTGAATTCTAGAAATTTTAATATGGAGTATTATATATCTTTTAGAAATTTAATCCTACGGATAAATTTTAAGATACTCTCATTAATTATACTATATCCAATATATTTTATAAGTTTTAGAATATTTTTTTTCGTTTATAGCTCAATTTTTACACATAAGTAACATATTAAATTTAGGCTACGTATGCATCAAATGCGCAGTGTAACTCAAGTGCATTTATGAAACATGCAATTTATTTAATTCATTAAAACATTTAACTTGTTTATATTGTAACATGCAACTTGATATATTAGACAACACAATATGACAACGTCAACTTTCAACTGTTGTCTATTAGCGAGAATGCATGATAATAGACAATGCAAAACGACAACGTAAAGCTCATCCGTTGTCTATTAGCGTGAATACATGCTATAGACAACACAAAAAGACAACGTACAACCAATCCGTTGTCTATTAGCGTGAATGCATGCTAATAGGCAACAAGAAAAGACAACGTACAGCCAATCCGTTGTCTATTAGCGTGAGTGCATGATAATAGGTAACACGAAAAGACAACGTACAGTTAATCTGTTGTCTATTAGCGTGAATGCATGTTATAGACAACACAAAAAGACAACGTACAACCAATCCGTAGTCTATTAGCGCGAATTCTTGTTAATAGACAACACAAAAAGACAACGTACAGCCATAACCGTTGTCTATTAGCATGCATTCACGCAAAAAGACAACGGTTTGTCAAATAGACAACGTATAGCACATCAAAGACAACGGATTTCAGAATATTCGTTGTCTATTCGGCATCGTCTATTAGTGAATTTCTAGTAGTGATAAGACTGCAATTTTAGTAAGTAATAATATTACCTGTAAAAGAAACCATTAAATGGTGTAGCAATCAAATAAATCAATTTGACTATAAGAATAATATTCAGTGAAAAATTATCTTACCAGATCATTAGATTTAGAATAAAAACCTGCAAAATGGAAATCCTCAAAGCAAAAATAAATAAATACGAATCTTGTATGAAGTACATATATAGAAAAAAAAATCATATAAGTAAACTTTAAATAAAATAGATCTACAATTTTAGTAAGTATTACTTGCAACATAAATCATTAAACCAACACAAATTGTGTAGCAAATACATAAATATTGTTGAGATATTTTAGTTTTGATTATTTATGCCAAAACATTGTGTAATTGTCAACTTGTATTATTTAAATTCATTTATACAGGTAACAAGTTGAGGGGGAAGTCAATAGGTTGAGGGGGAACTGATCTGAAGTCTCCTGAGAAAATAAGCCTGAAGATAACTGGCATGAATGGAAAATTGGCCTGAGGAAAAGTGCCCTGAATGGAAGAAGGCTGAGTCCAAGATCGCTGAACGTCAGATGGCCTGAATGCTGAAATGTTGATTGTTGGAATCCTGAATTGCTGATCCTGAGTGCTGGAATTGTAAGTGCTGGAATCCTGAATCCTGAGTGCTGGAATCCTGATTGCTGGAATCCTGAATTGCTGGAATCCTGAGTGCTGGAATCTTGAATCCTGAGTGCTGGGTGCTGAGTGTTGAATCCTGAGTGCTGAGTGCTGAGCGCTGAATCCTGAGTGCTGATTGTTGAATGCTAATTTCAGAAGGCCTGAATGCTGATGTGGACCAATCAGAGGAGGTCAAAAAAGCCTGCCAAAAAGCTGCAGAAATTACATAATAATATGGATTTGAATGTGACTTTCTCTAACGGTAACATTCAAATACACACTATAAATACAAGCTCTTCCATCATTTTAAGTGTGGAAAAAGGTTATCAAGCCAAGAGCCATATCATCAAGCATTCCCACCATAGAACACAAATCTGTAGATATCCAAAATATATTCAAGAGTGTTCTAAACCCAATCTAAGCCACACATGATATAAACTAAGCTTAGAGAGATTTTCCCAACCTTAGCATAAAGGTTAAACCATTGTAAGGGAAAATCTCAACCTAGTTGGAGACAATACCAAACCCAAACCCCTTTCTTGAGAGAGAGTTAGTGGTTAAGTGAGGTAGTCAAGAGGCGATCCCGTGAGGGAGATAAGTCCAGTTGAAGAGGCAATCCCGTGGAGGGTGATAATTCCAGAAGCGTACCTGTGAGGATGAAAAGTCCAGTTGAGTGAGAACTCATTAAACATCTGTAAAGAAATCCCGCAAGGGAGGGTAGGCAATCCCGTGGAGGGAGATAAGTTCCGTTGAGTGAGAGCTCTATAAATATTTGTTTGTACTGTGTTGACTAACACAATAAACTAGTCGAGTGAGTTGAAGGAATTTCCCTATGGATTAGGGAGAGTGGACGTAGGAGCTTGAGTCTCCGAACCACTATACTTTGTTGTGTTCTTTATATGTTCTTGTCATATGCAAATGTTTAATAACAAGCAAAGCAATTCTTTGAGAAAAAGAAAATTTAAAAATCACCATTTCCCCTCTCCCTTTTTTTTTGTAGAATTAAATTATTTTTCGGGACCAACAAATATGAATTATAAGATTGATATATAATAGTGATGAATTATCTCACCAAATCATTATATACAAAAAAAAAACCTGCAAAATAAAAATCTTGCAAAATAAAAATCGAACATCAAAAGCAAAAATAAATAAGGAAAAATTGAAGGCTGCGACCTCTGACTCAAACGAACGGAATCGGCGGCCTCCAGATTGAAGCCTTTTTCAGCGCACTTACCTTATGTAAATTCCCACCCAAAGGGCGGGAATCCTGTATAAATAGGCCTACATGGCCACTCTTGTAAAAGTGTTGCAATCTTAGATCATAGGCACATATATAATACACAGAAACCTGGCTTGTACGCCCCCGGAAGTAGTCTATTTCACAGGACGAACCGGGCATCAAATCCCTTGTCTAATTTACTTGTTTTGATCATCTCTTTCACATTATTAAACATTGAATTATTGTTTGTTCAGTCCCAAATATAACCTGAATACAACAATTAGCGCCGTTTGTGGGAATCTCATCATTCTACTGAATTTCAAAAGTATTCTTAGAAGACGCACTCAACCCTCCATTTCACCCTAGCAATGGTGATCAATCAAGGAAATGTTGTTGGAAACAAAACAGACGTTCGCGACGGTGTCGAGGCGTCCAGGTGTTGGAATTTAAAGGCACGTTAACACGTAATACATGCGCAGCAGAAATAAACAGTTCACCAACAACGAACAATTAATTGCATAATCAAATACGAGTAAACGTAAACAGAATTCTTACATTAATTCGTATACAGTTTTCTCTACTATGGTATCCACGCAATCCCCAATTACGGACTTGCATAGATTTGCCAGCGTTGAATACAGAGATGAATTTGCTAGGAAAATTCTAACTCTAGATCTTATGGAGAAGAATGAATTAACGTTTTTTAGTAAATTCTCAAGAGCTTGTATATATAGGGAGGCCCATCTTAAATCTTAAGCTAGCCCGATTGGGAAATAAAATCCCTAATCTTTATTTAAATAAAAATTTCCTATATATAAAATCTTTACAGATTTAATTTCCACATATATCAAATCTCTACGGATTTGATTCCATATATAAAATACTACAGATTTAATTTCCATGTATAACAAATCTCTACGAATTTGATTCCATATATATTAAATCCTATAATAATATACCATATATTATTATTGAGAATTCCTATTTAATTAAACATTAATAATAATTAATTCCAAATTAATCTAATATTAATTAATTCTCCATAAATTATATATTAATCCAATTTAACATTTAATCAACCAACTATAATCCGTAAAAGGGAACTACTTGTTGTGTGACCCATAGGCCCTCATATATCGAGCGATTAGTCAAACTAACGGTCTTAATTGAACCCTAGACAATAAATCAGACATTCTCAATATATGAGGTACGTTGCGAGAAATGTGCAACTACCTGTAACTGAAACATGGGCTATTGCGATTTCCTCCTTTCATTCGCGAATACTCGATTAAGCCTTGAACATGATGAAGTGTCTATTCAAATAACTTAATCAAATTATCTCTAATCACTAATTGATCATGTATGTCACACTTAGCCACAAAGTCTAAGTTGACGTGCATCGGCCGATGACTTAGATCTAATTATGACGAGAAATTCACAGTCTATCAGATGGATGTGAAAAGTACATTTCTGAATGGTGTGCTTAAGGAAGAGGTTTATGTGGAATAACCTCCTGATTTCAGACATAATGACCAAGTTTACAGGCTCAGGAAAGCCTTGTATGGTCTTAAGGAAGCACCCCGAGCATGGTATGGTACCCTTTCTCAGTTTCTTACTGACCATGGTTTTATCAAAGGAACTATTTATAGGACTCTGTTCAGGATAGAAGATGAGAAAGACATCTTACTTGTTCAGATTTATGTAGATGACATCATATTTGGATCTCCAAATCATCAGCTGTGTGAAAAGTTTTCTACCCTGATGAAAGGAAAGTTTGAGATGTCAATGATGGGGGAGATGAATTTCTTTCTTGGACTTCAGGTGAAACAAACTAAGGAAGGAATTTTCATCAATCAAGCAAAATACACCAGAGATCTGATTGCAAAGTATGGTGTACAGAATTGCAATGCAGTTAGAATTCCTATGAATACTAACTACAATATGGATCCTGATCCTGAAGGCAAATCAGTAAATCTCACTGATTATAGAGGGATCATTGGATCACTGCTATATCTCACATCAAGTAGGCCTGATATTACATTTGCTGTTGGGATATGTGCAAGATACCAAGCTAATCCTAAGGCTAGTCACATGGAGGATGCCAAAAAGATTCTGAAATATCTGAAAGGCACTGTGAATAGAGGATTATGGTATCCAACTGATGATAACCTTGAATTAACTGGTTATTCAGATGCTGATTATGGAGGATGTAGAATTGACAGAAGTCTACCACGAACTTGTCAATTTCTTGGAAGTAAACCGATATCATGGTTTTCAAAAAACAAACCTCGAGTAACCAAGATCTTCTAATGAATACAATACATGGTCATGCAGAAGTGTTGTGCCGCATTCTTTAGCTCGCACAACAATTGAGGGATTATAAGATTATAGCCAATGAAGTACCTATATTTTGTGATAATAATAGTGCAATTGCTATTACACAAAATCTTGTATTGCACACCAGATGTAAGCATGTTGATATCAGACATCACTTCATCAGAGATCATGTTGAGAAGAAAGACATCGAATTGAGAAAATTCATCTTGATAAGCGAGAGTCGATATCTTGACTAAACCATTGGCCGAATCAAGATTTCGTGACCTATCGGTTGAATTAGGTATGTTGGATCCAGTGAATAAAGCAAATCCCGAAAAATTGAAGGTTTTCGGATGCATGAAGTTTTCTCGTGTTTTTCTTGAAAAACTCGGGATAAAATTGAAAATCTTGAACAATCGAGTTTTGGGAAACTTCGGTTATCCCGAAGATCAAGATTACTCAATATTATACTGACCTTTTATCAAGATCGATTACTTTCGATATTATACAGACATTTTATCAAGGTCAAAACTCAGTAAGACTGATGGACAAAATTAGTCTGAAGAAGTATTGACTCATGCAACACATTTATTGTCTAACTGAATCTCAGTAATCATTGGCAATAAATGACAAAACAACTGAAGGAATATTTGGGCGGGGCCTTTGAAATACGAGGAAAAGTCAATGGTCCGCAGAGGAACAAAAGAATTAAATGCATTGTTCATTAATCACCAATAGGGATAAATTGGCGGCTTAATATTTGCGAAATCGTCCTTTCATATACCCGATTTAGTCGATTTTTAATCTTAACCATCGATTTCTTCATCTATGCGATTTTCAATAAATCAAAATCCTATATCTATTGAAGAATTCCTTCAAAGCCCGATTCCAAAAAAGCCTTCATCTTCAAACACTCTGCTTCAAAAACTCTCGATTGCCCAAAAATTTCTCACCTATCTCAAAACCCTTCCCAAGAAATTCTCCAAAATGACGTTTTCTGTATACAACAAGCTCGCCATTTCTAATAAACCTTGGTACGAATATGTCGCCTCTCTCGAAAGCTCGTCTAATGCAACTCACGAAGAGGAAGTGTTGCATATGATTCGTTTGGCAAAGCTTACTTGCCTGGTCGTGAATCAACCAGAGGCCGAATATGCGAAAGAGGTAATTGAGTTTATCTCGAATTTGAAGTTAGATGATGAGAATTGTATAGAATCTCAGATTACTGTCTCGCATTTAGAGCATAGTTCAAAATATGTGGATTTTGTTAGGGAATTATATATTATTCCTAAGAATCTTAATGCCATATATGAATTAAACGATAGAGGTGAAGACCTTACGGTATATATGATGGGTAGAGAGCAAGAATATCTGGATAAAATTACAGAGCATCCAGTAAAGTTTGAAGCTACTCTGAATAAAAGGCATTTGAAGCCTAAATATCGAGTATTGCTGGACATTGTAAGCAAATGCATAATGAGTAGATCTGGCAGCTTTGAATAGATAAGCACGCCTAAGTTAAGGCTAATGGCGGCGATTGAAGATTCACCTACCACGACATTCAACTGGTTACACTATTTAATCAAAGTGGTGAGTGATCAAGCCAAACAAGTTCAGAAGGTGAATGGGTCTGTTGTTGTCAAAGGAAAGATCCTACATGCAACCAAGATTGCATTTATCTTAGAAATGTGCAGAGAAGAGGAGGACATCTTTGCCAATTCCTCATCCTTTCCAAAGTCAAAAATCATGTTCAAACCACCAACAAAGAAGACTTTGAGAGAAAAGAAAGAGAAAAGCTCTGAGTCTCAGGAGGAGACTGCTGAAGAAGAAGCTATTGAAGCCAAACAAGTCAGGGGGAAAGCCCTGATGCAAGTTAAAAGAGAGAAAGGAGAGAATCTGAAAAAGAAAGCAAATCGGCTCCTCGAAACGCAGAAACCTTCAATCTATTATCGAGGAGGAGGTCAAGTGACCTTGAAGAAACTTCAACTGAAGGCCCGACAAAATTTGAAATCTCCTACTGAGTTCTTGCTCAGGTTGTGACAAATGTACAAAAGCAAGAAACTGAGGAACAGGTTTTCTCTGAGGTACTCTAGACTTCTCTGAGCTCAGATAAAATTTCTCAGGAAATCTTCAAGGGACCTCAAATTCCTACTGAAGAGAGACCTGTTCAGACTTCAGATCAGTCTGAACCTCAGAAATTGCTGAATTTGGATGTGCTCCTGAGTGAACCATTCTCGATCCATCAGCACTAGAACTTGTACAATCCGATCCTACTGTCCCTGAGAGCCCAAGTTGAAGAAGGGAGAGGCAGAAGAAACTGAGTGGCGCAACAAGGGGGAACGATTCATTCTTGATAGGTACCCTGAGCTGAGAGCATATCCTGACCTTCAGGATCTTTTCTTCCGACTCAGAACCACGGTCTACATCCTAAATCAGACTCTTCCCGGAGATGTCAATATAGCCTCCTTCACAGAGGAGAGGATGGGTGGAATTGTGACTGATGATTTTTTAAAGGTCTTCGGATTCGGAAGACCAAGCTCAGAATGAAAATTGCTGACTTTGATGAGCTAGTAAAGAGAAAGGTGGCTGAGAGAAGGAAAGCTGATGTTGATGACTCCAGTTCTATGAATCCAGAAGGAGATGAGGATCAAGATAAAGAGGGTGACAAACAAGATGATCTTTGAAAAACAATCTCGAGATAGAAAGGACAACGTCTTTCGACGGTGATATCACACATCCTCGGTGAAGTTAGCACTCTTCAGGTATCTTTTGGCACTATTAAACATTATGCCAAAGCTACGAAAGTTCCTATCTTTAAATCTGTTATGTATGATATGCGATCGAGGCTCGATTGGAGCACCCAAAATTCAGTGGAAAAAAAGTTGTACAAACTCCAGAAATTGATTTCAGTCATATCCTAGATAAATTGGAGAAGGTGGTGCCAATAGTGGAAAAAGTGACTCAAATTGAAGAAACCTTGGCAAGCCAATCTCAAAAGCTGGAAAATCTGAGTTCATCTTGGACATCTTTGCAACTACTGAAACAACTCTTTGCGGATATAAAATGACTACCTTGGAAGGAAAGGTTGATGTAGTCAAAACTGAGCTCAATGCAGAGATGAAGCAGATGTATCAGGAAAGAACTGCCTATCTTGAAGCCAAGCTGGTTGAGAAGAATGATCTGATGATCAAGACAACTGTTGAGGAAATGGGCTCTATGCTCATGACCAAGATGACAGAGATGATGCATAATGTCTTCTCAAATCAGTTTGCACCTCTTTCAGAAGAGTTCTCAATGGCTAAAAATTACATGAGAAGGTTAGAGGATGAGCACGATCAGTTGGCAGGGGAAGTGCGAAGTATAAGCAGAGAGCAATACCATATGGATACTGCACTGACTCAACTACTCCCAAGGTATGGTGCCAAAAAGGGGGAAAGGCCTGGTGGCAAACTAAGTGAGTTGTTGGCACAAACCTTGAAGAGAAAGGCTCAGAAAGAAGCTGAAGAAAAGAAAATTGCCGATGCCTTAAAAGAAGTTGAAGCCACTGAGAAGCTCAAATTCAAAGAAGTTGAGAAACCTATCTACACTCAAACATCTGAGCAAACTATTCAGGAAGTAATTTCTGAGAAACTTTGTGATAGAAGGATGATTGAGACAAGCCAAGCCGGTGTAGAACAAGTCAGACCTGGAAAGAGAAAGGCTGTGGCATTGTAGAACAAGAAAAGAAGAAAAGAGCTAAAACTTCCAAGCCTACTCAGAGGAAATTGATAATAGATTTTGAAGAATCTGAGGAAGAAGCTGAAAAAGAAGAAACTTAAAGTCAGAAAGAAGTCTTCAATACCAAGAAAACTCTGAAAACCCTTCAAATCGAAAAAGAGAAGAAAACTGCTGCTTCTGTGTCAGGTGTTTCTGTGATCCGGAAAAAGAAAGAAGAAGAGCAGAAAAGAAGAAGTGGTTTTAAGAAGTTTTTGAGCAAAAGGAGGGGTACAGAGAAAACTCAAAAATGGCCGCACATTGACAAATGGATGCCTATTCAGTTCAATGATGCATGGGAGGAGATCAAGAGAACCTTCTGGTTCTATTATGAGATTCTGAGAGAATGGAGGGGGAGCAGCTCGGATATGAATGAAGCATTCATTGAGTACTTACTGACATTCTATCCTAAGTACCTGCAAAGTTGGATCAACTTGGCAGATGAAGGAAATACTCAGATAGTAGCCCCTGGTCCATACACTTACCCAGCTCCTAGACTTGAAAATGACTATGTGAATGAAACAGACATTTCTCAGGAGATAGCTCAGTATGCCATCCAGCTAGGCCTAACAGGAAACAACCCTGATATCATCAAAGCAAGGGATGAACTGAAGAAGAGATACTATGGGATGTTCAACCTGGAAGTGCCAGAGGATGAAGTAGGAGAAGACTGAAGATTTTGTACTTTTGTTTTTGTTTTTGATTTTCATTGTAATCTGTAACTCTTATCTTACATCAATGAAAATTTTATCTTTATGCTCAAAGATAATATCTCATTATCTTTTTACATGTCGTTTATGTTTGATATGCCTTATGTTTGGAAATTGTTGGGAAAAATACCATTTTGGATTATAATAGACAAACTGAAACCTGAGTATAGGTTAGTTTTTCTTAAATGTAACAAGATGGTTTTGGCATCATCAAAAAGGGGGAAATTGTTGGGAGATGAATTTAATAAAGAGATTTTGATTAGATTCCAAAAACCCTGAGTATGACATGTTCAGGATAATCTTGATAGACATAGTCAGGTTTCAGTATAGATTATTCAGGAAGTCATCTGCACCATGTATAGTCAGCAGATATAGATCAGGTTAGATTTTGAAGAAACTGAAGACTCAGTAAGTAACTGAAGAAACTGAAGACTCAGTAAGTTGCTGAAGAAACTGAAGACTCAGTAAGTTACTGAAGACACTGAAGACTCAGTATGTCACTGAAGACTCTAAAGACTCAAAAAGTAACTGAATACACTGAAGACTCAGTAAGTAACTGAAGACACTGGAGACTCAGTATGTCACTGAAGACACTGAAGACTCAGAAGATACTGAAGACTCAAAAGATACTGAAGACCCAGTAGTTACTGAAGACTTAGTAAGATACTGAATACTCAGTATAACCTGAATGTTCAGAGGCACTGAATAATATCTATCTAAAGACTACAAAACTGAGAAAAACACAAATATTCAGAAAAGTAGATATTGCCCAAAACATTCATATGTAGACAAAAGGAACTAAGTCTAAGTGTTGTTTAAGGTTGTCTCATTCAGAGAGATTGACCAAAAAGAGCCGTTTTGTTTGTCTACATTTACTGAAGACAAGAACCAATCAGAGGAAGACAATACTGTACTTTACTGACACTGAAAGCGACAGGACACTGAATCATGTCAGTAGTACTATGTTCCAGACTGCAAAAATTGACGATTGGCTACATGACTGCATATTTCTTAAAACATGCAAGGGAGTAATCAAACCTTAAAAATAGTCGTTCATCAAACACCATAAGAGGAAACTCATGAAGCTATCTCCTCCAACGGATAGTTTTTCAAGAGTGACCTTGGTGAAGTTGCCTATAAATACTAGTGACCCTTTACATTGAGAGGTCACGGGAAATTACAAAGCAACTCAAGAGCTCATTCGTATTATTGCAAATTGAAGCACTCGAAAACCCTAGAATTTCCCAAGTGTTTCACATTGGAGAGAGCTCATTCACTAAGCCTAGATTGATAAGAAATATCCAAATCTTAGTAGAGATATTCTAGCCTTTGCATTGTTCTTATTGTAAAGGATATCTCACCATAGTTGGAAACTAACCCAAAACCCAAACCCTTTGATAAGGTAGTTTGTGTTGTGTTTTGTTGGTGAGTTGGAGTTGTAAAGAGTTAGTAAGCTACAGTGAGTTAGCCAGAAAACTCTAGAGAAGAAGTTAGTAAGCTACTTGTGGTAGTCTGAACACTTGTGTGTGTTTGAGTTAGTAAGCTGCAGTGAGTCAGCCAGAAAACTCAAGGTAGAAAAGTGAGTAAGCTATAGTGAGTTAGCCAGAAAGCTTTAGGAAGTGGTTAAGGAATTTATCTAAAGGTCAGAGAGAGTGGACGTAGGAGCTTGAGTCTCTGAACCACTATAATTGCTATGTTGTTTTGCTTTCTGTACTGCATTATTATCTGTTGCATGTTTTCACTGAAAGCATAATTAACTGATATTCAGTTGGAACCAATCCACTGAACTTGCATCAAATTGATCACAACCTTATTCATTTTTTATTGAAGGTAAGATTTTCAGCAAAGCTAAAACGAGTATAAACATAGGGCCAACCATTCTGCACACTTGAGTAGCTAGAACAGATAGTTACCAAACTGAACTAACTCTACTGAAGGTTCAGTAAGATAATTATCTCGATCCAAGCCTCGGATCTCTCGATAAACTCGAGGCTCGGTTGGGCTAATCAAGCTTCGTAAAGTAGCTCGGGATCATTGTCTCGATGAGACTTTAACTTTCGGGGCAATCAGGCTTCCGAGGCAAAATCATCGAGGATAACTCCACCCATCCGAACTCGAAGAAATAAAAGTTTTAAAAATCACTGAACACGTGTATTCCCCCCATACACGTGTGAGACTCGTTAGCACCGGGACCAACATATTATAATCGGTATCATTAATGGAATGTCGTCTCTCGTAAACATATCCAAAGGAATTGGTTTACTATTATAATCGGTATCACTAATGGAATGTCGTCTCTCGTAAACACATCCAAAGGTATTAGTTGACTATTGTAATTGGAATCACTAATGGTAGAAGTCTCTCGTAAACACATCCAAAGATATTAGTTGACTATTGTCATTGGTATCACTACTGGTAGATGGTCTCTCGTAAACAAATCCAAAGATATTAGTTGACTATTGTAATCGATATCATTAATGAAATGTCATCTCTCGTAAACATATCCGAAGGTATTAGTTGACTATTGTAATCGGTATCACTAATGGAATGTCGTCTCTCGTAAACACCTCCAAAGGTATTAGTTGACTATGATAATCGGTATCACGAATGGAATGTCGTCTCTCGTAAAGACATCCAAAGGTATTAGCTGACTATTGTAATCAGTATCACTAATGGAATATCATCTCTCGTAAACACATCCAAAGGTATTAGTTGACTATTGTAATTGGTATCACTAATGGTAGATGGTGTCTCGTAAACACATCCAAAGGTATTAGTTTACTATTGTAATTGGTATAACTAATGGAATGTCGTCTCTCGTAAACACATCCAAAGGTATTAGTTGACTATTATAATCGGTATCATTAATGGAATGTCGTCTCTCGTAAACACATCCAAAGGTATTAGCTGACTATTGTAATCTGTATCACTAATGGAATGTCATCTCTCGCAAACACATCCAAAGGTATTAGTTGATTATTATAACCGGTATCGCTAATGGAATGTCGTCTCTCGTAAATACATCCAAAGGTATTAGTTGTCTATTGTAATCGGTATCACTAAAGGAATTTTGTCTCTTAATAACACATCTAAAGGTATTAGTTGACTATTGTAATCAGTATCACTAATGGATGGTCGTATCTCGTAAACACATCCGAAGGAATTAGTTGGCTATTGTAATCGGTTTCACTAATGGAATGTCATCTCTCGTAAACACACCCAAAGTTATTAGTTGACTATTTTAATTGGTATCACTAATAATAGATGGTCTCTAATAAACACATCCAAAGATATTTGTTGACTATTGTAATCGGTATCACTAATGGAGTGTCGTCTCTCATAAACACATCCAAAGGTATTAGTTGACTATTGTAATCTGTATCACTAATGGAATGTCGTCTCTCGTAAACACATCCAATTGTATTAGTTGATTATTATGATCGGTATCACTAATGGAATGCCGTCTCTCGTAATCAGATCCAAACGTATTAGTTGACTAGTGTAATTGGTATCACTTATGGTATATGGTCTCTCGTAAACACATCCAAAGATATTAGTTGACTATTGTAATTGGTATTACTAATAGTTGATTGTCTCTTCTAAACACATCCAAAGGTATTAGTTGACTATTGTAATCGGTATTCATAATGGAATGTCGTCTCTCGAAAACACATCCAAAGGTATTAGTTGACTATTGTAATCGGTATCACTATTGGAATGTCATCTCTCGTAAGCAAATCAAAAGGTATTAGTTGACTATTTTAATTGGTATCACTAATGGTAGATGGTCCCTCGTAAACACATCCAAAGATATTAGTTGACTATTGTAATTGGTATCACTAATGGAATGTCATCTCTCGTAAACATATCCAAAAGTATTGGTTGACTATTGTAATCGGTATCACTAATGGAATGTCGTCTCTCGTAAACGCATACATCCAAAGGTATTAGTTGACTATTGCAATTGGAATCACTAATGGTAGATGGTCTCTTGTAAACACATCCAAAGATATTAGTTGACTATTGTAATCGGTATCACTAATGGAATGTCATCTCTCGTAAACATATCCAAAAGTATTGGTTGACTATTGTAATCGGTATCACTAATGCAATGTCGTCTCTCGTAAACACATCAAAAGATATTAGTTGACTATTATAATTGGAAACACTATTGGTAGAAGTCTCTCGTAAACACATCCAAAGATATTAGTTGTCTATTGTAATTGGTATCCCTACTAGTAGATGGTCTCTCGTAAACACATCCAAAGGTATTAGTTGACTATTGTAATCGGTATCACTAATGAAATGTCGTATATCGTAAGCACATCCAAAGGTATTAGTTGACTGTTGTAATCGGTATCACTAATGGTATGTCATCTCTCGTGAACATATGCAAAAGTATTGGTTGACTATTATAATCGGTATCACTAATGAAATGTCGTCTCTCATAAACACATCCAAATGTATTAGTTGACTATTATAATCGGTATCATTAACGAATTTAGTATCACTAATGGTAGATGGTCTCTCGTAAACATATCCAAAGGTATTAGTTGACTATTGTTATCTGTATCACTAATGGAATGTCATCTCTCGCAAACACATCCAAAGGTATTAGTTGACTATTGTAATCGGTATCACTAATGGAATGTCGTCTCTCGTAAATACATCCAAAGGTATTAGTTGTCTATTGTAATCGGTATCACTTAAGGAATTTTGTCTCTTATAAACACATCCAAAGGTATTAGTTGACTATTGTAATCGGTATCACTAATGGATGGTCGTATTTCGTAAACACATCCAAAGGTATTAGTTGACTATTGTAATCAGTTTCACTAATGTAATGTTATCTCTCGAAAACACATCCAAAGTTATTAATTGACTATTTTAATTGGTATCACTAATAATAGATGGTCTCTCATAAACACATCCAAAGATATTTGTAGACTATTGTAATCGGTATCACTAATGGAGTGTCATCACTAATAAATACATCCAAAGGTATTAGTTGACTATTGTAATCTGTATCACTAATGGAATATCGTCTCTCGCAAACACATCCAAATGTATTAGTTGACTATTGTAATCGGTATCACTAATGGAATGCCGTCTCTCGTAATCACATCCAAAAGTATTAGTTGACTATTGTAATTGGTATCACTTATGGTATATGGTCTCTCGTAAACACATCCAAAGATATTAGTTGGCAATTGTAATTGTTATTACTAATAGTAGATTGTCTCTCGTAAACACATCCAAAGGTATTAGTTGACTATTGTAATCGGTATTCATAATGGAATGTCGTCTCTCGTAAGCACATCAAAAGGTATTAGTTGACTATTTTAATTGGTATCACTTATGGTATATGGTCTCTCGTAAACACATCGAATGATATTAGTTGACAATTGTAATTGGTATTACTAATAGTAGATGGTCTCTCGTAAACTCATCCTAAGATATTAGTTGACTATTGTAATAGGTACCACTAATGGAATGTCATCTCTCGTAAACATATCCAAATGTATTGGTTGGCTATTATAATCGGTATCACTAATGAAATGTCGTCTCTCGTAAACACATCCAAAGGTATTAGTTGACTATTGCAATTGGAATCACTAATGGTAGATGGTCTCTCGTAAACACATACAAAGATATTAGTTGACTATTGTAATTGGTATCACTAATGGTAGATGGTCTCTCGTAAACACATCCAAAGGTATTAGTTGACTATTGTAATCGGTATCACTAATGGAATGTCGTCTCTCGTAAACACATCCAAAGGTATTAGTTGACTATTATAATCGGTATCATTAATGGAAGGTCATCTCTCGTAAACACATCCAAAGGCATTAACTGACTATTGTAATCGGTATCACTAATGGAATGTCGTGGTAAACACATCCAAAGGTATTAAGTGTCTATCGAATTTAGTATCACTAATGGTTGATGGTCTCTCGTAAATATATCCAAAGGTATTAGTTTACTATTGTTATCTATATCACTAATGGAATGTCGTCTGTCTTAAACACATCCAAAGGTATTAGTTGACTATTGTAATCGGTATCACTAATGGAATGTCGTCTCTCGTAAATACATCCAAAAGTATTAGTTGTCTATTGTAATCGGTATCACTAAAGGAATTTTGTCTCTTGTAAACACATCCAAAGGTATTAGTTGACTATTGTAATCGGTATCACTAATGGATGGGCGTATCTCGTAAACACATCCAAAGGTATTAGTTGACTATTGTAATCGGGTTCACTAATGGAATGTCATCTCTCATAAACACATCCAAAGTTATTAAATGACTATTTTAATTGGTATCACTAATAATAGATGGTCTCTCAAAAACACATCCAAAGATATTTGTTGACTATTGTAATCGGTATCACTAATGGAGTGTCATCTCTCATAAACACATCCAAAGGTATTAGTTCACTATTGTAATTTGTATCACTAATGGAATGTCGTCTCTCGTAAACACATCCAAATGTATTAGTTGACTATTTTAATCGGTATCGCTAATGGAATTCCGTCTCTCGTTAGCACATCCAAAAGTATTAGTTGACTGTTGTAATTGGTATCACTTATTGTATATGGTCTCTCTTAAACACATCCAAAGATATTAGTTGACAATTATAATTGGTATTACTAATAGTAGATGGTCTCTCGTAAACACATCCAAAGATATTAGTTGACTATTGTAATCGGTATCACTAATGGTAGATGGTCTCTCGTAAACACATCCAAAGATATTAGTTGACTATTGTAATCGGTACCACTAATAAAATGTCATCTCTCGTAAACATATCCAAAAGTATTGGTTGACTATTGTAATCGATATCACTAATAAAATGTCGTCTCTCGTAAACACATCCAAAGGTATTAGTTGACTATTGTAATCGGGTTCACTAATGGAATGTCATCTCTCGTAAACACATCCAAAGTTATTAATTGACTATTTTAATTGGTATCACAAATGGAATGTCGTCTCTCGTAAACACATCCAAATGTATTAGTTGACTATTATAATCGGTATCACTAATGGAATGCCGTCTCTCGTAATCTCATCCAAAAGTATTAGTTGACTATTGTAATTGGTATCACTTATTGTATATGGTCTCTCGTAAACACATCCAAAGATATTAGTTGACAATTGTAATTTGTATTACTAATAGTAGATTGTCATTCGTAAACACATCCAAAGGTATTAGTTGACTATTGTAATCGGTATTCATAATGGAATGTAATCTCTGGTAAGCACATCAAAAGGTATTAGTTGACTATTTTAATTGGTATCACTTATGGTATATGGTCTCTCGTAAACACATCCAAAGATATTACTTAACAATTGTAATTGGTATTACTTATAGTAGATGGTCTCTCGTAAACACATCCAAAGATATTAGTTGACTATTGTAATCGGTATCACTAATGGTAGATGATCTCTAAATAAACACATCCAAAGATATTAGTTGACTATTGTGTCGGTACCAATAATGGAATGTCATCTCTAAGTAAACATATCCAAAAGTATTGGTTGACTATTGTAATCGGTATCACTAATGAAATGTAGTCTCTAAATAAACACATCCAAAGGTATTAGTTTACTATTGTAATTGGAATCACTAATGATAGATGGTCTCTAAATAAACACATCCAAAGATATTATTTGACTATTGTAATTGGTATCACTAATGGAATGTTGTCTCGCGTAAACACATCCAAAGGTATTAGTTGACTATTGTAATCGGTATCACTAATGGAATGTCGTCTCTCGTAAATACATCCAAAGGTATTAGTTGTCAATTGTAATCGGTATCACTAAAGGAATTTTGTCTCTTATAAACACATCCAAAGGTATTAGTTGACTATTGTAATCGGTATCACTAATGGATGGGCGTATCTCGTAAACACATCCAAAGGTATTAGTTGACTATTGTAATCGGGTTCACTAATGGAATGTCATCTCTCATAAACACATCCAAAGTTATTAAATGACTATTTTAATTGGTATCACTAATAATAGATGGTCTCTCAAAAACACATCCAAAGATATTTGGTGACTATTGTAATTTAGATCACTAATGGAGTGTCATCTCTCATAAACACATCCAAAGGTATTAGTTCACTATTGTAATTTGTATCACTAATGGAATGTCGTCTCTCGTAAACACATCCAAATGTATTAGTTGACTATTTTAATCGGTATCGCTAATGGAATTCCGTCTCTCGTTAGCACATCCAAAAGTATTAGTTGACTGTTGTAATTGGTATCACTTATTGTATATGGTCTCTCGTAAACACATCCAAAGATATTAGTTGACAATTATAATTGGTATTACTAATAGTAGATGGTCTCTCGTAAACACATCCAAAGATATTAGTTGACTATTGTAATCGGTATCACTAATGGTAGATGGTCTCTCGTAAACACATCCAAAGATATTAGTTGACTATTGTAATCAGTACCACTAATAAAATGTCATCTCTCGTAAACATATCCAAAAGTATTGGTTGACTATTGTAATCGATATCACTAATAAAATGTCGTCTCTCGTAAACACATCCAAAGGTATTAGTTGACTATTGTAATCGGGTTCACTAATGGAATGTCATCTCTCGTAAACACATCCAAAGTTATTAATTGACTATTTTAATTGGTATCACAAATGGAATGTCGTCTCTAGTAAACACATCCAAATGTATTAGTTGACTATTATAATCGGTATCACTAATGGAATGCCGTCTCTCGTAATCTCATCCAAAAGTATTAGTTGACTATTGTAATTGGTATCACTTATTGTATATGGTCTCTCGTAAACACATCCAAAGATATTAGTTGACAATTGTAATTGGTATTACTAATAGTAGATTGTCATTCGTAAACACATCCAAAGGTATTAGTTGACTATTGTAATCGGTATTCATAATGGAATGTAATCTCTGGTAAGCACATCAAAAGGTATTAGTTGACTATTTTAATTGGTATCACTTATGGTATATGGTCTCTCGTAAACACATCCAAAGATATTACTTAACAATTGTAATTGGTATTACTTATAGTAGATGGTCTCTAAATAAACACATCCAAAGATATTAGTTGACTATTGTAATCGGTATCACTAATGGTAGATGATCTCTCGTAAACACATCCAAAGATATTAGTTGACTATTGTAATCGGTACCAATAATGGAATGTCATCTCTCGTAAACATATCCAAAAGTATTGGTTGACTATTGTAATCGGTATCACTAATGAAATGTCGTCTCTAAATAAACACATCCAAAGGTATTAGTTGACTATTGTAATTGGAATCACTAATGATAGATGGTCTCTAAAAACACATCCAAAGATATTAGTTGACTATTGTAATTGGTATCACTAATGGAATGTTGTCTCGCGTAAACACATCCAAAGGTATTAGTTGACTATTGTAATCGGTATCACTAATGGAATGTCGTCTCTCGTAAATACATCCAAAGGTATTAGTTGTCAATTGTAATCGGTATCACTAAAGGAATTTTGTCTCTTATAAACACATCCAAAGGTATTAGTTGACTATTATAATCGGTATCACTAATGGATGGTCGTATCTCGTAAACACATCCAAAGGTATTAGTTGACTATTGTAATCGGGTTCACTAATGGAATGTCATCTCTCGTAAACACATCCAAAGTTATTAATTGACTATTTTAATTGGTATCACTAATAATAGATAGTCTCTCATAAACACATCCAAAGATATTTGTTGACTATTGTAATCGGTATCACTAATGGAGTATCATCTCTCATAAACACATCCAAAGGTATTAATTGACTTTTGTAATTTGTATCACTAATGGAATGTCGTCTCTCGTAAACACATCCAAATGTATTAGTTGACTATTGTAATCGGTATCACTAATTGAATGCCGTCTCTCGTAATCACATCCAAAAGTATTAGTTGACTATTGTAATTGGTATCACTTATTGTATATGGTCTCTCGTAAACACATCCAGAGATATTAGTTGACAATTGTAATTGGTATTACTAATAGTAGATTGTATATGGTCTCTCGTAAACACATCTAAAGGTATTAGTTGAATATTGTAATCGGTATTCATAATGGAATGTCATCTCTCGTAAGCACATCAAAAGATATTAGTTGACTATTTTAATTGGTATCACTTATGGTATATGGTCTCTCGTAAACACATCCAAAGATATTAGTTGACAATTGTAATTGGTATTACTAATAGTAGATGGTCTCTCGTAAACACATCTAAAGATATTAGTTGACTATTGTAATCGGTATCACTAATGGTAGATGGTCTCTCGTAAACACATCCAAAGATATTAGTTGACTATTGTAATCGGTACCACTAATAAAATGTCATCTCTCGTAAACATATCCAAAAGTATTGGTTGACTATTGTAATCGATATCACTAATAAAATGTAAGTCTCTAAATAAACACATCCAAAGGTATTAGTTGACTATTGTAATCGGGTTCACTAATGGAATGTCATCTCTCGTAAACACATCCAAAGTTATTAATTGACTATTTTAATTGGTATCACAAATGGAATGTCGTCTCTCGTAAACACATCCAAATGTATTAGTTGACTATTATAATCGGTATCACTAATGGAATGCCGTTTCTCGTAATCTCATCCAAAAGTATTAGTTGACTATTGTAATTGGTATCACTTATTGTATATGGTCTCTCGTAAACACATCCAAAGATATTAGTTGACAATTGTAATTGGTATTACTAATAGTAGATTGTCATTCGTAAACACATCCAAAGGTATTAGTTGACTATTGTAATCGGTATTCATAATGGAATGTAATCTCTGGTAAGCACATCAAAAGGTATTAGTTGACTATTTTAATTGGTATCACTTATGGTATATGGTCTCTCGTAAACACATCCAAAGATATTACTTAACAATTGTAATTGGTATTACTTATAGTAGATGGTCTCTAAATAAACACATCCAAAGATATTAGTTGACTATTGTAATCGGTCATCACTAATGGTAGATGATCTCTAAAAAAACACATCCAAAGATATTAGTTGACTATTGTAATCGGTACCAATAATGGAATGTCATCTCTCGTAAACATATCCAAAAGTATTGGTTGACTATTGTAATCGGTATCACTAATGAAATGTCGTCTCTCGTAAACACATCCAAAGGTATTAGTTTACTATTGTAATTGGAATCACTAATGATAGATGGTCTCTCGTAAACACATCCAAAGATATTAGTTGACTATTGTAATTGGTATCACTAATGGAATGTTGTCTCGCGTAAACACATCCAAAGGTATTAGTTGACTATTGTAATCGGTATCACTAATGGAATGTCGTCTCTCGTAAATACATCCAAAGGTATTAGTTGTCAATTGTAATCGGTATCACTAAAGGAATTTTGTCTCTTATAAACACATCCAAAGGTATTAGTTGACTATTGTAATCGGTATCACTAATGGATGGGCGATCTAAATAAACACATCCAAAGGTATTAGTTGACTATTGTAATCGGGTTCACTAATGGAATGTCATCTCTCATAAACACATCCAAAGTTATTAAATGACTATTTTAATTGGTATCACTAATAATAGATGGTCTCTCAAAAACACATCCAAAGATATTTGTTGACTATTGTAATCGGTATCACTAATGGAGTGTCATCTCTCATAAACACATCCAAAGGTATTAGTTCACTATTGTAATTTGTATCACTAATGGAATGTCGTCTCTCGTAAACACATCCAAATGTATTAGTTGACTATTTTAATCGGTTGTCATTAATGGAATTCCGTCTCTCGTTAGCACATCCAAAAGTATTATTTGACTGTTGTAATTGGTATCACTTATTGTATATGGTCTCTCGTAAACACATCCAAAGATATTAGTTGACAATTATAATTGGTATTACTAATAGTAGATGGTCTCTCGTAAACACATCTAAAGATATTAGTTGACTATTGTAATCGGTATCACTAATGGTAGATGGTCTCTAAAAAAACATCCAAAGATATTAGTTGACTATTGTAATCGGTACCACTAATAAAATGTCATCTCTCGTAAACATATCCAAAAGTATTGGTTGACTATTGTAATCGATATCACTAATAAAATGTCGTCTCTCGTAAACACATCCAAAGGTATTAGTTGACTATTGTAATCGGGTTCACTAATGGAATGTCATCTCTAAAAAACACATCCAAAGTTATTAATTGACTATTTTAATTGGTATCACAAATGGAATGTCGTCTCTAAATAAACACATCCAAATGTATTAGTTGACTATTATAATCGGTATCACTAATGGAATGCCGTCTCTCGTAATCTCATCCAAAAGTATTAGTTGACTATTGTAATTGGTATCACTTATTGTATATGGTCTCTCGTAAACACATCCAAAGATATTAGTTGACAATTGTAATTGGTATTACTAATAGTAGATTGTCATTCGTAAACACATCCAAAGGTATTAGTTGACTATTGTAATCGGTATTCATAATGGAATGTAATCTCTGGTAAGCACATCAAAAGGTATTAGTTGACTATTTTAATTGGTATCACTTATGGTATATGGTCTCTCGTAAACACATCCAAAGATATTACTTAACAATTGTAATTGGTATTACTTATAGTAGATGGTCTCTCGTAAACACATCCAAAGATATTAGTTGACTATTGTAATCGGTATCACTAATGGTAGATGATCTCTCGTAAACACATCCAAAGATATTAGTTGACTATTGTAATCGGTACCAATAATGGAATGTCATCTCTCGTAAACATATCCAAAAGTATTGGTTGACTATTGTAATCGGTATCACTAATGAAATGTCGTCTCTCGTAAACACATCCAAAGGTATTAGTTTACTATTGTAATTGGAATCACTAATGATAGATGGTCTCTCGTAAACACATCCAAAGATATTAGTTGACTATTGTAATTGGTATCACTAATGGAATGTTGTCTCGCGTAAACACATCCAAAGGTATTAGTTGACTATTGTAATCGGTATCACTAATGGAATGTCGTCTCTCGTAAATACATCCAAAGGTATTAGTTGTCAATTGTAATCGGTATCACTAAAGGAATTTTGTCTCTTATAAACACATCCAAAGGTATTAGTTGACTATTGTAATCGGTATCACTAATGGATGGGCGTATCTCGTAAACACATCCAAAGGTATTAGTTGACTATTGTAATCGGGTTCACTAATGGAATGTCATCTCTCATAAACACATCCAAAGTTATTAAATGACTATTTTAATTGGTATCACTAATAATAGATGGTCTCTCAAAAACACATCCAAAGATATTTGTTGACTATTGTAATCGGTATCACTAATGGAGTGTCATCTCTCATAAACACATCCAAAGGTATTAGTTCACTATTGTAATTTGTATCACTAATGGAATGTCGTCTCTCGTAAACACATCCAAATGTATTAGTTGACTATTTTAATCGGTATCATTAATGGAATTCCGTCTCTCTTAAAGACATCCAAAAGTATTATTTGGTTTGTTGTAATTGGTATCACTTATTGTATATGGTCTCTAAATAAACACATCCAAAGATATTAGTTGACAATTATAATTGGTATTACTAATAGTAGATGGTCTCTCGTAAACACATCCAAAGATATTAGTTGACTATTGTAATCGGTATCACTAATGGTAGATGGTCTCTCGTAAACACATCCAAAGATATTAGTTGACTATTGTAATCGGTACCACTAATAAAATGTCATCTCTCGTAAACATATCCAAAAGTATTGGTTGACTATTGTAATCGATATCACTAATAAAATGTCGTCTCTCGTAAACACATCCAAAGGTATTAGTTGACTATTGTAATCGGGTTCACTAATGGAATGTCATCTCTAAATAAACACATCCAAAGTTATTAATTGACTATTTTAATTGGTATCACAAATGGAATGTCGTCTCTAAATAAACACATCCAAATGTATTAGTTGACTATTATAATCGGTATCACTAATGGAATGCCGTCTCTCGTAATCTCATCCAAAAGTATTAGTTGACTATTGTAATTGGTATCACTTATTGTATATGGTCTCTAAATAAACACATCCAAAGATATTAGTTGACAATTGTAATTGGTATTACTAATAGTAGATTGTCATTAAATAAACACATCCAAAGGTATTAGTTGACTATTGTAATCGGTATTCATAATGGAATGTAATCTCTAAATAAAAGCACATCAAAAGGTATTAGTTGACTATTTTAATTGGTATCACTTATGGTATATGGTCTCTAAATAAACACATCCAAAGATATTACTTAACAATTGTAATTGGTATTACTTATAGTAGATGGTCTCTCATAAACACATCCAAAGATATTAGTTGACTATTGTAATCGGTATCACTAATGGTAGATGATCTCTAAATAAACACATCCAAAGATATTAGTTGACTATTGTAATCGGTACCAATAATGGAATGTCATCTCTCGTAAAACATATCCAAAAGTATTGGTTGACTATTGTAATCGGTATCACTAATGAAATGTCGTCTCTCGTAAACACATCCAAAGGTATTAGTTGACTATTGTAATTGGAATCACTAATGATAGATGGTCTCTCGTAAACACATCCAAAGATATTAGTTGACTATTGTAATTGGTATCACTAATGGAATGTTGTCTCGCGTAAACACATCCAAAGGTATTAGTTGACTATTGTAATCGGTATCACTAATGGAATGTCGTCTCTAAATAAATACATCCAAAGGTATTAGTTGTCAATTGTAATCGGTATCACTAAAGGAATTTTGTCTCTTATAAACACATCCAAAGGTATTAGTTGACTATTCTAATTCGGTATCACTAATGGATGGTCGGTATCTAAATAAACACATCCAAAGGTATTAGTTGACTATTGTAATCGGGTTCACTAATGGAATGTCATCTCTCGTAAACACATCCAAAGTTATTAATTGACTATTTTAATTGGTATCACTAATAATAGATAGTCTCTCATAAACACATCCAAAGATATTTGTTGACTATTGTAATCGGTATCACTAATGGAGTATCATCTCTCATAAACACATCCAAAGGTATTAATTGACTTTTGTAATTTGTATCACTAATGGAATGTCGTCTCGTAAACACATCCAAATGTATTAGTTGACTATTGTAATCGGTATCACTAATGGAATGCCGTCTCTCGTAATCACATCCAAAAGTATTAGTTGACTATTGTAATTGGTATCACTTATTGTATATGGTCTCTCGTAAACACATCCAGAGATATTAGTTGACAATTGTAATTGGTATTACTAATAGTAGATTGTATATGGTCTCTCGTAAACACATCTAAAGGTATTAGTTGAATATTGTAATCGGTATTCATAATGGAATGTCATCTCTCGTAAGCACATCAAAAGATATTAGTTGACTATTTTAATTGGTATCACTTATGGTATATGGTCTCTCGTAAACACATCCAAAGATATTAGTTGACAATTATAATTGGTATTACTAATAGTAGATGGTCTCTCGTAAACACATCTAAAGATATTAGTTGACTATTGTAATCGGTATCACTAATGGTAGATGGTCTCTCGTAAACACATCCAAAGATATTAGTTGACTATTGTAATCGGTACCACTAATGGAATGTCATCTCTCGTAAACATATCCAAAAGTATTGGTTGACTATTGTAATCGGTATCACTAATAAAATGTCGTCTCTCGTAAACACATCCAAAGGTATTAGTTGACTATTTTAATCGGGCTCACTAATGGAATGTCATCTCTCGTAAACACATCCAAAGTTATTAATTGACTATTTTAATTGGTATCACTAATAATAGATGATCTCTCATAAACACATCTAAAGATATTTGTTGACTATTGTAATCGGTATCACTAATGGAGTGTCATCTCTCATAAACACATCAAAAGGTAATAGTTGACTATTGTAATTTGTATCAATAATGGAATGTCGTCTCTCGTAAACACATCCAAATGTATTAGTTGACTATTGTAATCGGTATCACTAATGGAATGCCGTCCCTCGTAATCACATCCAAAAGTATTAGTTGACTATTGTAATTGGTATCACTTATTGTATATGGTCTCTCGTAAACACATCCAAAGATATTACTTGACAATTGTAATTGGTATTACTAATAGTAGATTGTATATGGTCTCTCGTAAACACATCCAAAGGTATTAGTTGACTATTGTAATCGGTATTCATAATGGAATGTCATCTCTCGTAAGCACATCAAAAGGTATTAGTTGACTATTTTAATTTGAATCACTTATGGTATATGGTCTCTCGTAAACACATCCAAAGATAATAGTTGACAATATTAATTGGTATTACTAATAGTAGATGGTCTCTCGTAAACACATCCAAAGATATTAGTTGACTATTATAATCGGTATCACTAATGGTAGATGGTTTCTCGTTAACACATCCAAAGATATTAGTTGACTATTTTAATCGGTACCACTAATGGAATGTCATCTCTCGTAAACATATCCAAAAATATTGGTTGACTATTGTAATCGGTATCATTAATAAAATGTCGTCTCTCGTAAACACATCCAAAGGTATTAGTTGACTATTGCAATTGGAATCACTAATGGTAGATGGTCTCTCGTAAACACATCCAAAGATATTAGTTGACTATTGTAATTGGTATCACTAATGGTAGATGGTCTCTCGTACACACATCCAAAGGTATTAGTTGACTATTGTAATCGGTATCACTAATGTAATGTTGTCTCTCGTAAACACATCCAAAGGTTTTAGTTGATTATTGTAATCGGTTTCACTAATGGAATGTCATCTCTCGTAAACACATCCAAAGTTATTAATGGTATATGGTCTCTCGTAAACACATCCAAAGATATTAGTTGACAATTGTTATTTTGTATTACTAATAGTAGATGGTCTCTCGTAAACACATCCAAAGATATTAGTTGACTATTATAATCGGTACCACTAATGGAATGTCATCTCTCGTAAACATATCCAAAAGTATTGGTTGACTATTGTAATCGGTATCACTAATGAAATGTCGTCTCTCGTAAACACATCCAAAGGTATTAGTTGACTATTGCAATTGGAATCACTAATGGTAGATGGTCACTCGTAAACACATCCAAAGATATTAGTTAACTATTGTAATTGGTATCACTAATGATAGATGGTCTCTCGTAAACACATCCGAAGGTATTAGTCGACTATTGTAATCAGTATCACTAATGGAATGTCGTCTCTCGTAAACACATCCAAAGGTATTAGTTGACTATTGTAATCGGTATAACTAATGGAATGTCATCTCTCGTAAACACATCCAAAGGTATTAGTTGGCTATTGTAATTGGTATCACTTATGATAGATGGTCTCTGGTAAACACATCCAAAGATATAAGTTGACTATTGTAATTGGTATCACTACTGGTAGATGGTCTCTCGTAAACACATCCAAAGGTATTAGTTGATTATTTTAATTGGTATCATTAATGGAATAACGTCTCTCGTAAACATATCCAAAGGTATTGGTCTACTATTGTAATCGGTATTACTAATTGAATGTCGTCTCTCGTAAACACATCCAAAGGTATTAGTTGACTATTGTAATTGGAATCACTATTGGTAGAAGTCTCTCATAAACACATCCAAATATATTAGTTGACTATTGTAATTGGTATCAGTACTGGTAGAAGGTCTCTCGTAAACACATCCAAAGGTATTAGTTGACTATTGTAATCGGTATCCCTAACGGAATGTCGTCTCTCGTAAACACATCCGAATGTATTAGTTGACTATTGTAATCGGTATCACTAATGGAATGTCATCTCTCGTAAACACCTTCAAAGATATTAGTTGATTATTGTAATTGGTATCACTAATGGAATGTCGTCTCTCGTAAACACATCAAAATGTATTAGTTGACTATTGTAATTGGTATCACTAATGGTAGATGGTCTCTCATAAACACATCCAAAGATATTAGTTGACTATTGTAATCGGTATCACTAATGGAGTGTGGTCTTTCAAAAACACATCCAAAATGTATTAGCTGACTATAGTAATTTGTATCACTAATGGAATGTCGTCTATCGTAAACACATCAAAAGGTATTAGTTGACTATTGTAATCTGTATCACTAATGGAATGCTGTCTCTCGTAATCACATCTAAAGGTATTAGTTGACTATTGTAATTGGTATAATTATGGTAGAAGGTCTCTCGTAAACCCATCCAAAGTTATTAGTTGACTATTGTAATTGGTATTACTAATGTTAGATGGTTTCTCGTAAACACATCCAAAGGTATTAGTAGATTAATTAATTGGTATCACTAATGGAATGTCGTCTCTCATAAACACATCCAAAGGTATTAGTTGACTATTACAATCGGTATCATTAATTGAATGTCGTCTTTTGTAAACACATCCAAAGGTATTAGCTGACTATTGTAATCGGTATCACTAATGGAATGTTGTCTCTCGTAAAGACATCCAAAGTTATTAGTTGACTATTGTAATTGGTATTACTAATGGTAGATGGTCTCTCGTAAACACATCAAAAAGTATTAGTTAACTATTTTAATCGGTATCAGTAATGGAATGTCGTCTCTCGTAAACATATCCAAAGGTATTGGTTGACTATTGTAATTGGTATCACTAATGGAATGTCGTCTCTCGTAAACACATCCAAAGGTATTAGTTGACTATTGTAATTGGAATCACTAATGGTAGATGGTCTCTCGTAAACACATCCAAAGGTATTAGTTGATTATTGTAATCGGTATCACTAATGGAATGTCGTCTCTCGTAAATACATCCAGAGGTATTAGTTGACTATTACAATCGGTATCATTAGTGGAATGTCGTCTCTCGTAAATACATCTAAAGGTATTAGTTATCTATTGTAATCGGTATCACTAAAGGAATTTCGTCTCTTATAATTACATCCAAAGGTATTAGTTGACTATTGTAATAGGTATAACTAATGGAATGTCGTCTATCGTAAACACATCCAAAGGTATTAGTTGACTATTGTAATTGGAATCACTAATGGTAGAAGTCTCTCGTAAACACATCCAAAGATATTAGTTGACTATTGTCATTGGTATCACTAATGGTAGATGGTCTCTCGTAAACAAATCCAAAGATATTAGTTGACTATTGTAATCTGTATAATTAATGGAATATCGTCTCGCGTAAACACATCCGAAGGTATTAGTTGACTATTATAATCAGTATCACTAATGGAATGTCGTCTCTCGTGAACACCTCCAAAGGTATTAGTTGACTATTATAATCGGTATCATTAATGGAATGTCGTCTCTCGTAAACACATCCAAAGGTATTAGCTGACTATTGTAATCGGTATCACTAATGGAATGTCATCTCTCGTAAACACATCCAAGGTATTAGGTGACTATTGTAATTGGAATCACTAATTGTAGAAGTCTCTCGTAAACACATCCAAAGATATTAGTTGACTATTGTAATTGGTATTACTAACAGAATGTCATCTCTCGTAAATACATCCAAAGGTATTAGTTGTCATTTGTAATCGGTATCACTAACGGAATTTCATCTCTTGTAAACACATCCAAACGTATTAGTTGACTATTGTAATCGGTATCACTAATGGAATGTCGTATCTCGTAAACACAACCAAAAGTATTACCGACTATTGTAATCGGTATAAATAATGTAATGTCGTGCCTCGTAATCACATCCAAAGGTATTAGTTGACTATTTTAATTGGTATCATTATTGGTAGATGGTCTCTCATAAACACATCCAAAGATATTAGTTGACTATTGTAATCGGTGTCACTAATGGAGTGTGGTCTCTCAGAAACACATCCAAAGGTATTAGTTGACTATTGTAATATGTATCACTAATGGAAGGTCGTCTGTTGGTCCCGGTGCAAACGAGTCTTACACGTGTATGGGGGGAATACACGTGTTCAGTAATTTTAAAACTTTTTCTTTTACTGAGGTCAGCTTGGGTCAGAAGAGTAAGTTCAGTTTGGTAACTATTTGTTCTAGCTACTCAGATGTGCGGAATGGTTGGCCCTTAGTTTATACTCGTTTTAAGCTTTTGCTGAAAACCTTCCTTTAATGGAATAGTGATTAAGCTGTGATTCAATTATATGCAACTTTCAGTGGATTGATTCCAACTGAAATATCATTGAAAATATGCTTTCAAAACACAAGAATGCAATGATAAATCAAGCAAAATGCGAAAGCAAAGAACACAACAAATTATAGTGGTTCGAGACTCAAGCTCCCTCGTCCACTCTCCCGATCTCTTGAGAGAAATTCACTAATCACTTCCTAAGGCTTTCTGACTACCTCTGTAGTTTACTAACCTTTCTAATTTTGAGCTTTCTGACTACCTCTGTAGTTTACTAACTCAAAACTCACACAAGCTTTATGTCCATCCAAGATAGATTACTCACTCCTTTTTCTAGAGCTTTCTGACTACCTCAATGTAGTTTAATAACTCTTTACAACTCCAATCTCACCAACATCACACTCAAACTACCTTACAAAGGTTTGGGGTTTCTTGGTTGGTTTCCAACTAGAATGAGATATCCTTTACAATAAAGACCAATGCAAAGGCTAGGATATCTCGACTAAGCTTTGGATATATCTTATCAAGCTAGGCTTAGTGGAATGAGCTCTCTTCGATTTAAAGCACTTGGGAAATTCTTGGGTTTTCGAGTGCTTCAACTTGTAATAATAAGTTTGAGCTCTTGAGTTGCTTACAAATTTCCCGTAACCTTACAATGTTGTGGGTCACAAGTATTTATAGGCATACACCAAGGTTACTCTTGAAAAACTATCTGTTGGAGAGATAACTTCGTGAGTTTCCTCTTATGGTGTGTGAGGAACGGCTATATTTAGGGTTTGACACTCCCTAACACGTTTTAGGCAATAGCCTTTTATGTAGCCGGTCTTCACCTTTTTGCAGTCTGGAACTTAGTACTTCTGACATCTTTTTAAGTGACCATCCTTTATCGATTATCGATAATGTGCAAATGTTGTCTTCCTCTTTTTGACTTTTGTCTCCATTTAAAGGTAGACAACACAACGACTCTTTTTGGTTACAATCTCTGAGTGATATAACCTTAACAACACTTTGTCTTAGTTCCTTTTGTCTGCATTTGAATGTCTTGGGCAATATCTATTTTTCTAAGGAATCGCGATCTTCTCGATGTGCATCCTTTAGATAGATGTTTTCGATGCCTCGGAACATTCGAGGTTTATCTTGAGCATTGATGCATTCTTTGTCTTGATAATTCTTGTGCCTTCGATATTCTTGATCTTGATCTTTTGTGTCTTGAGTCTTACGAGTCTTGAGTCTTGAGTCTTGAGGTCTTACGAGACTTGGCGTCTTCGAGTCTTCTGAGATATCTTGGTGATATTACGAGTCTTCATCTTTGAGTCTTGATTCCTCGTTTCATATTGAGTCTTGATATCTCGGTTTCTCCTTTGAGTCTTGATTTCTCGATTTCATCTTTGAAACTTGAAACTTTAGTTTTATCTTGAAACTTGGTTTCTTGAAAACTTCTTGAGTTCTTGAAATCTTGAGATCCTAACCTTGATCTATATCATTGACTATACATTTTCGAGATAACATCCCGAATATTTTAAAAAAACCCAATCGACTCGATTATCAAGATTATCCTGAACATGTCATACTCAGGGGTTTTGGGATCTAATCAAAATCATATCTTTATTAAATTCATCTCCCAAAAATTTCCCTCGTTTTGATGATGTCAAAACCTATCTTGTTACAAACATACTTAACCTATACTCAGGTTTCAGTTTATCCTATTACAAGATTGGTTATATCTCTCAACAATTTCCATACAGATAATCTCACAACAATTTCTTCAGTAATGAATCTCTCAAAGGATTCATCACCAAATACTTAATTTCTCAACAATTAATCTCAAAGACAATAATTCAGTCATATCAAAATTAAAAGACATGTAAATAAGATAATGAGATATTATCTTTTGAGCATAAATGATAAGTTTTCATTGATGATAGGTAGACTATTACATGTTACAATGAATCTTATCTAACAAAATCAAAAAGACAAAAAAAAGATAAAGGATTACATGAATCTTTTGAGTCTTCATCATCTGAGTCTTCATTTGCTCTTCAGTTTGGCTCTTCAGTTCTGATCTTCCACCTCATCAGCATGGACTTCAAGGTTGAACATTCCGTAATATCTTCTTTTCAGCGCATCTCTCTCTTTGATGATATCAGGATTGTTCCCTGTCAGACCTAACTGAGTGGCGTACTGAGATATTTCTTGAGCAATGGCTTTCTCATTCACACAACCATTCTCCAGCCTGGGAGGAGGGTACACGTATGGACCAGGGGCGGTTATCTGCACCTTTCCTTTATCCGCAAGATTTATCCAGCCTTGAAGATATTTCGAATAGAAGGTCAGGAGATAGTCGATGAAAGCCTCATTCGGATCTGAGCTCTCCCCTCTCCATTCTCTGAGCACATCATAATAGAACCACAAAGTTCTCTTAATTTCTTCCCATGCATCGTTGAGCTGGACTAGAATCCATTTGTCAACATGCGGCCATTTCTGTGCTTTTGTGTTCCCTTTCCTCTTGCTTGCGAACTTTTTGAACCCACTCCTTCTTTTCTGCTCTACTTCTACCTTCTTTTCCGATCACACGACACGTAAAATGTAGCGGCGATTTTCTTTGCTTGTTCAATCTGGAGTGTTTTTCGAGCGCTTACGTATTGAAGACCTTCTTCTTTGGCTCAAACTTCATTCTTCAATATCCAAAGATCAATTTTCTCTGAATTGGCTTAGAAGCCTTTGCTCTTTTGCCTCAGGCTCTTCCACCGCCATAGCCTTTCTCTTGATGGGCATTTCAGCACCAGCTAGGCTTGTACCAATCATTCCTCTACCACTCAGTTTCTCTATAGCAACTTCTTGCCTGTTTCCTCTCTGAAACACGAGTGTAGATTGGCTTCTCCACTTTCTTGAACTTAAGCTTCTCGGTGGCTTCTATCTCCTTCATGGCTTCGCAATGATCTTCTTTTTCAAAATCCTTGACAACTTTTCCCTTCGGTATGTTCCAATAAATTCACGAGATCGGCTCGTGTCTTTCCCCTTCTTGGAACCATACTCGCGAGCTTCGAGAGTGTTGTGTCCATATGGTATTGTTCTTTCTTGACCTCTCACCTCCCCCGCCATCCGATCTTGCTCCTCCTCGAGCCTTCGAGGTGGTTCTTCTTCCCCTGAAGAATTCTTGAACAGATGAGCAAATTGGCTTGAGAGAGCTTCTTTGAACATATACATCATCTTGGCCATGAGTATTGAGCTCATTTCCTCAATGGCGTTCTTCACCAAAGATCTCATTCTTCTCTACCAACTTTGCTTCTAGAATGCAGTGCGCTCCGATGCTTTTGCTTCACTCTGTATTAAGCTCAACCTTGACCCCTCCATCTTCTCTTCTAACTTTCCTTCCATGGAGGTCGACATGGTCATCGAGTATCTGAAGTAGCACCGGTTAGAAGAAGAACTCAAGCTTTCAATCTTCGAGCTTGGTTGGCTAATGCCTCCCAGATCTGAGCAACTTTGGTCAGGATAGGCTCAACCTTCTCCAGCTTCTCCATCACCGGGGTGAGATCAATCTCGAGGGCATATCGACTGGCTTTGCCTTCCGAGTTGGCTGTTCATCTGAGTCTCGGTCAACACGAGCTTCGATCTGAATCGGGGCTTCAGACTCGGTCTGAGTGCAGGATTCACCACTGAGCTTGGGTGTCCACTGAGCCTCGATCCGCATATCGAGACATTCTGATTTAAAGGTAGGAACCCGGTAATCCCGCATAATTATTAATAGTGCCAAAAGTTACGAAAGGCTAACTTCGATCCGAGGATGTTAAACGGCCTTTGTCAAGATCGGTTGAGTCTTTCTCCTTCTGAGATTGACTCTCATCATCCCCTTGTTGGTCCCCATCCTGAGATTTGTCAATGGAGCTCGGGGCACCAGCTTCAACAATCCTCTCAGCAACCTTCCTCTTCACAAGCTCATCAAAGTCTGAGATTTTCATCCTGAGCTTGGTTTTCCTGAACCCTGAGAATTCAGTGAGAAAAGTTGTCTTCTCGTTCCACCAGTCTTCCCCTCTGAATGAAGCAATGCTGAGCATCTCTGGAAGAGTCTGGTTGAGGATGTAGACCGTTGACCTCAATCTGAAGAAGATGTCTTGGAGGTCAGGGAATGAGCAAAGCTTCGAGTAGCGATCAGAATGAACCGTTCCCCCTTGCTTCGCCCATTCGGTCTCTTGACTTCACCTTTCTTGAGCATCGGGCTCTCGGGTTCGATTGGAAAGTCTGTTTGAAGGATCGACTAACGGCTTTCATTCAGAGCTCATCAAAATTCATCGGCTCTGAAGCTCGAAGAAACTCGAGGTTTGGGCGGGCGGCTCCTCGATCTGAATCGACTTGGTTACGAGGTCTGAAATGGCACCTCCTCGATGGAATTTCGGTTTGCTCGAGACTTGGTGGGCACTTCCTCAGAGGGAATCTGAACATTTTCTGAGGTCTGAGCAGGTGCTTCCTCAGCAAGAATCTGTACTTGCTCTAAGGTCTGAGGTCCTTGGAAGATTTCTTGAGAGAACTTATCAGAACTAAGCGATGTCTCAAGAACCTCAGAGAAGACTTGCTCCTCAGTTTGATCCTGTGCTTTTGAGATAGCCTGAGCCAATACAAGTAAAGGCGATTTCTGAGCAGTTTGGCTCTCAGGCTGAATCTCCTCAGTCTCACTTTCCTCATCTTCATCAGTGAGAACCACCATTCTTTTGCACTTTGGAGCAAGGGTCTTTTGCTTCTTCAATCTCTCACCCTGCTCCATCTTGGCATCCAACAAAACCTTCCCCCTGGTTTGTTGGCTTTCTTCAAAGAAGGCCATGAATCCGGTGATTCCACCTTTTTCTCTTTCTTCCCTTTGATAGTCCTCTTTGCAGCAATGAGCTTGAACATTACTATGGACTTAGGGAATGGAGTAGAGTTGGAAAAGATATCCTCCTCCTCTCGGCACATCTCCAAAATAAATACTATTTTGGTGGCATGGAGGATCCTGCCTTTGATAGATATTACCCCATCCTCCCTTTTTATGACCTTGGCTTGCTCACTCACCACCTTGATCAGATATTTCAACCAGTTAAAATCCTTGGTGGGTGAGTCCTCAATCGCCGCCATCAGTCGGAGTTTGGGAGTGCTGATCTGCTCAAAGCATCCAGATCGACTCATGATGCACTTTTCGACAATATCCATCAACACTCTGTACTTCGGCTTTAGATGCCGCTTATGCAGAGTTGCTTCAAACTTAACAGGATTCTCAGTAATCCATCAAGATACTCTTACTCCCGTCCCAACATATATAATGAGGGATCATCTCCCCTATCGCACAACTCAAAAACATTGTTTAATGCTTAGGGACAATATAAAGCTCTCGAACAAAATCCACATACTTCATTGATTGTTCAAGATGCGAAACAGAAATCTTGGACTCAATACAATCATCCTCATCTATTTCCAAATTAGCGACAAACTCTATTACCTCGCGAGTATACTCCGCCTCCGGTCGGTTCGCGACGAGGTTCGTCAGTTTTGCCAATCGAATCAAGTGGAGCGCCTCTTCTTCGTGCTTGGCATTTGAAGTACTCTCCAAAGAAACCACGTACTCGTACCATGGCTTATTTGTTTCGGCCAATCTTTCGAATATGGTAGGAGCCATTTTTGAGATTTGAAGATTTAGGGTTTTGAGCGATGAAGCTTTTCTGGGTAAAAGGGATTTATTTGCAGAGGTTTTTGGGAACGAAGGGTTTAATAAAATTGGCTTGAAAAGGCTTCTCAAAGAATATATATCGTGAGATCGTGGGGAATCGTACCGGTTAGGTGAAAAATAACAGTTGAGATTAATCGGGTATACGAAAGGTCGATCTTCCGAAAAGTAAGCCGCCATTTTAACCTCATTGGTTATTAAATGTAACAGAGCATTTAATGACTGTTGACCTTCTTAGGAATTTCAAAGATCCCACCCAAAAACATTCTTCAGGTGTTTTGTATTTATTGTAAATGATTACTGAGTTTCACTTAAGCAATAAATGAGTCTTGTGAGTCATTACTTCTTCAGACTAATTTCCCTCTATTAGTCTTCTTGAGTATTGACCTTGATAAAATGTCGATTATGATCTTGAGTCTTGAATGGGTTCATATAATCTCGATCTTGACCTTCAATGTCGGAGTTTCTGAGACTTCGATTCGGTATTTTCCATTTTATCTGAGTTTCTCGATAGAATCTGAGAAAACTTCATGCATCCGAAAACCTTCAATTTTTTTTTGATTTTTACTCTATACACCTGGATCCAACATCCCTAATTCAATCGATAGTTCACGAAATCTTGATTCACGAAAGGTTTAGTCAAGATATCGGCTCTCTTATCGGTATGAATTTTCTCCATCCCGATGTCCTTTTTCTCAACATGATCTCGATGAAGTGATGTCCGATATCCACATGCTTGCATCTAGTGTGCAATCTGGGATTTTGTGAAATAGCAATGGCACTATTATTGTCACAAAATATTGGTATTAGCTACAACTTTATAATCCCTTAATTGTTATGCGAGCCAAAAAATCGAGCACAACAACTTCTGCGACCATGTATTAAACCCGGTAATCTTGGTTGTCTTTCGAGGTCTGTTTCTTCGAAAACCAAGATATCGACTTACTTCCAAGAAATTGACAAGTTCTGTAGTGGACTTCCGTCGATTCTACAACCTCCATAATCGATGTTTGAATAACCGTTAATTCAAGGTTATCATCACCGGATACCATAATCCTCTATTCATTGTGCCCCTTAAGATACTTGATTATCTTTTTTGGCGACCTCCATGTGACTAGCCTTAGGATTAACTTGGTATCTTGCACATATCCCAACAAAGAAATGTTATATCGGCCTACTTGTCGTGAGATAGAAACAATGATCCAATGATTCCTCTATAATCGATATGACTTCTTGATTTGCCTTGAAATCGGGATCCATCTTGTAGTTAGTATTCATGGGAATCCTAATCGCATTGCAATCTGTACACCATATTTAGCAATCGGATCTACGGTGTACTTTGCACGGTTGATGAATATTCCTTCCTTTGATTGTTTCACTTGAAGACCTAGAAAAGAAATTCATCTCTCCCATCATTGACATCTCAAATTTGCCTTTCATCGGTGTTGAAAACTTTTCACCTGTGATGGTTTGGAGATCCAAAAATGATGTCATCAACATATATCTAAACCAGTAAGATATCTTCCCCATCTTCTATCCTGAACAGAGTTCTATCAACAGTTCCTTTGACAAAACCATGGTCAGTAAGAAACTGAGAAAGAGTATCATACCATGCTCTGGGTGCTTGCTTAAGACCATACAAAGCTTTTCTAAGCACAGAAACTTGGTCATTACATGCAAACCGGGGAGGTTGTTCTACATAAACCTCTTCTTTAAGCACACCGTTCGAAATGCACTTTTCACATCCATTTGATAGACCGTGAACTTCATGTGGGCGAACATGCAAAGAAACAATCGATGGCTTCTAGTCTTTTGCAACAGGTGCAAAGGTTTCATCATAATCCAAGCCTTCTTCTTGGGAATAACCTTGTGCAACTAGCCTTGCCTTGTTTCTTACAATATTGTTGTTCTCATCTCTTTTATTCTTAAATACCCACTTGGTTCCAATAACATTGTGCCTTTCAGGTCTATCCACTAGCTCCCCATACTTCATTCCTTGAGAATTGATTCATTTCATCTTGCATAAAGCAGAATCCAATGAGAATCTTGTAGAGCTTCACCAATCTCAGTAGGCTCTTTCTCTGATAGGAAGCAGCAAGAATAGTGCACTTTCACCATGAAACCTTCTTGTTTTGACACCTTCAGTTAGATCACCCACAATCTGACTTGTAGGATGACTATCTAACCATCTTCTTCTAGATGTTCCCCCTTCAATAGTATCCTCAACATTTGAAATGTTAGGTTCGATTAATTCAATAAACTCGGGAACAACAGAAAAGAGAAAGGGAATCATCTTCCTCGGGGAAATTCTATTCGAACATTGTCGAGACATTTGTTCCCCTTTAGTTGATAGATTAGAAATTTTGCCTCATTTGTGACCACATCTTCATTGGCATCACATACCCGAGTCCGAACCGTGTCTGCTTCGGATTGGTCGACTTCGATTAAGGTTGGTTTTCATTCAGTGAAGACTTTCCATCCTGAGTCTCACCATCCTGAGTTCCATCCTGAACTTCTTTATCTGAATCTGAGTCACTCCAATCATAGATGGTGACTGACTTCTTCTTTTCAGGTTCAGTGGATGTTTTGTCATTCTTTTTCAGGCTTAATCTGGTGATCCTCTTGGTCAGTTCTTCTGCATCATGTTCATGTTTCTTCTGAACACAAGTATATTCATCAAAAACAACATGAGGTGTTTCCTCCACAATAAGAGTCCTACAGTTGTAAACTCTGAAAGCTTTACTGACTTCATAATATCCTAACAATATTCCTTCATCAGCTTTACTATCAAATGTTTTCAACTGATCTTTACCATTATTGTGTATGAAACACTTGCAACCAAACACACGAAAGAAAGAAACAAGAGGCTTCCTTTCATTCCAAAGCTCATAGGGTGTTTTGCCTTGACTCTTGGTCAACATGGATCTGTTCTGTGAATAGCATGTAGTGTTGATGACTTGACCCAAAATCTTTTAGGAATATCGACTTGATTATCATTGTCCTTCGCGAACTTCTTTTAGAGTCCTGTTCCTTCTTTCAGCAACACCATTTTGTGGAGGGGTCCTTCCAGCTGATGTTTCATGAGTAATTCCATTTGCTGGACAATAATCAGATATAATATGGTTTATAAATTTAGTTCCTTTGTCAGATCTGATTTTGACCACACTCTCGATTTTCTCAATCTTCGAGCCTTTTCCCCATGAATTCAGCAACTTTTATCTCGAGTCTCTTTCTTCTTGAGTAAGAATATGACCCAAGTATATCTTGAGTAGTCATCAACTACTACGAGTGTATATTTCACGCCATTAGTGCTCACTGGTGTTATTGGACCAAAAAGATCCATATGCAACAACCTGAAGTATTCTCTCAAGAGAAACATCTACTTTGCTTTTAAATGATGCTTTAACTTGTTTTCCTTTTTTTGCACGCATCACAAACATGTTCCTTCTTCGAACACTTCATTAGGCAACCCTCTCACAAGAGCTAATCTTGCAAGTTTATTCAGGGTTTTGAAATTCGGTGATTCATTCTTTTTATGCCATAACCAACTCGGGTATCTGTGGAACTTTTAGCAACCAAACATGTATCTTTAGGAGTTGAACTCCAATCGACCAAGATACACATTTCCTTTTCTAGTACCCGGTCAAGAATATTTTTCGTGAGATATCATCTTTCACATAACATAAGTTCTTAGAGAAATCAACATTAAAACCCTTATCACAGAATTGGCTTATTGAAAGCAAGTTATGCTTCAATCCAGACACATATGAAACACCATGGATATGAATTGTGTCGATTTCCAAAGTTCCATATCCTTCAGTTTGTCCCTTGGAGTTATCTCCAAAAGTGATCTGAGGGCCTCTTTGTTCAACATAGTCACTGAGTATCTGCTTGAATCCTGTCATATGTCTTGAGCATCCACTGTCAAGATACCATACATCAGGGGCTTTTTTCATCTCTGCTCATCAGTGCTATGTGATCTTTAATCAGCTCAGTGCCCTTGTTTTCTTCCTGAAAAACAGATCAATTCTTAGGTACCCAATTTGTGTAGGGTCCTACAAGGTTAAATTTGTACCTTTTCGGAATCCAAATCTGCTCGACAACTCTAATCACTTTAGAGTGGCTGATCTGTCTTCCATAAACATCTACATACACATTTACTACTCTGGGTACCTTAGCAGTTTCCTGTGTATGAGTGCTTGTCTTAGCATGAACATGAACCTTAGAGTTTTTCTTTGGTACAGGCCTTTTGTTCAGTTGCTTTGGCTTCTGTGCAGTCGGTCTGAATCTTTGTTGACTTGGGTTTAGGTAACCTTTACCCTTAGGCAAGTGGGGTTCGAGTTGCTGTCTTTGAAATTTGGGTCTTCGAAGATCTTGAGGACTTGGTCTCTTCGATTGAGAATGTCTCTTTGAGTGTTTCTCTTCGAAGATTCCTCTGATGGCTTCGATGCATAACCTTTTCGGTTTTGCATTCTTAACTGAGGCTTCAAGCTTACTGAAATTTTTCAATGAGTGCTCGGGTTTTCTAGCCTTCACGAGGTTTGGGCTTTCTCCTTTGATCATTCGGTTTTACTTGAACCATAGGTCCTTTACCCTTGTCTAACACCTTGGGCAGTTCTTCAGTTTGAAGTGTAGGTGTCACTGGTTTTACAAAGATTGTCTACTTGCTACTTGATGCGAAGATTCGGATGACCTTGTGAGGTTCCCCCACCGGAATGTATCCCAATCCAGTTTTTATAGTGGCAGATCTCTGGTAACTCAATTTCATCTATTACTTTAGATGCAAGAATCAATAGAGTTAGCTTCTTTTTATGCACTATCCTCACATTTCGTAGAGTTTCATGCTTCTCGGAGAGGTCATTGAACTTAGTTACGATCAAATTGAATCTCTTGATGGATTTCTCTAGCTTTTTCGTTAGGGTCACTATCAACTTCTCTTTCTCTCGAGAGTTGTACTTTCGAACATCCAGTTCATCAAGAGCTCCCATTAATTGAGAAGTGATTTCGGTTTTTGCTAGAGTCTTTCCACTTAAGATTTTCAAATTTCTTGATTCCTTTATTCGCTCTTGAGTTTCATTTAGCGCTTCTTGTAAACCGGCAGATAGTCCTTCATCGATTCTCAAAAGAATCCATCGAGGTCAAATTATTTGTTTTACATAGTGAACTTGACAACTCTTGTGCTAGTGTAGGAGCAACAACAGAGAAAGAAGAGTTTACCTCCTCAATAGCCATCGATGCAGATGTCATCACTTTCCTTTGTCGAGAATATTTCATCTGAAAGAGCTAGATCCTCCTCGTAATGTTCTTCTTACGCAACCATGGCCTTTTTTTGCTAGAGAACTTCTTGTCTCTTTTAGCCTGTCTTTCTCTTCTCTCCTTAGCACTCAGGTCAGGACAATCATACTGGAAGTGACCTTTCTTTTGGCAATTGTAGCATCTGTTGGCATCATCATCCCGATCACTTTCTTCTTTGGACTTGGAGTCCTTCTTTCTGGATGAAGACCCTTCAGTTTTCAAGTCCTTTCTCTTCTCAGTTGGTTTGTCCTCAGGTTTCTTCTGGTACCTGTGATTCCTGTAATAGTTTTTATATTTTCCATATCGACTATTAAGACTTTCAAACCTCCTTGCCATCAGTGCTAGCTTATCCTCAAGCTCATCCTGATTCTCAGCAAGGGAGTTCTCGGACTCTCTAGTTTTACAGGTTTTATCCTTGGCCTTAAAAGCCACATTCTTACTAGATGATGAATCATCTTTGTTGTCAGCTTTTTAGGTTTCTTATCAATTACGAACTTATAGGCCTTCAGCTCAGAGAAGACTTGTTGATATGGCATTGAATTAATGTTTTTGGTGTTTTCAATCACCACTGCATGTATATCTCATTTCTTAGAAAGACCTCTAAGAATTTTCAATGCAACTTCTCTTTGTGGATATTTCTTTCCAAGTGCATTTAGATCATTCATAATACTAGTGAATCTGACTTCCAATTTGTCTATAGATTCACCTTCATCCATTTCAAAACTATCAAACTTTCCAATTGCAACTGAATGTTTGTTTTCTTTGATATGATCTGTGCCTTGGCACATTACAGCTAGTGTATCCCAAATTTCTTTTGCAAAGATTATTCTTAGGTGAGAGATCATTCCCATCACACCATCATCAATTGTACTGTATAGTGTGTCTTTAGCAATATAGTCTAGATTGACTAACTTCTTCTCCTCAGGAGTCAGTTGGTCATCAGACTTAGGAAATTCTGCTCTGGGATCGTTTCTCTCATTTTCTATTCTTCTGGGATTCACCACAGTAAATTGGAATGACCCTTCAGAGACCACTCTCCACATACGTTCATGTTTAGAATACAGATGAGCCTGCATTCTCAGTCTCCATAATTCATAGTTCTCCACTGAGAACATGGGAAGTTTCTTAGAAGACATTTTATCTGAGTCTTTTAAGAGTTCAAAGAAATAAGATCGATTCAGATAGACCACAAGTATTTTAGCAAATAAAACTTTGGTCAACAAAGCAGTGGTCAAGTTGAACCACTACTCGATACCACTTGTTGGTCGGGTCCCTTTAAGCGAAGTCTTACACGTGTATGGGGGAATACACGTGTTCGATAATTTTAAAACTTTTTTTTACTTTATTGAGGTCACTTGGGTCAGTTGTTGTCACGATGATTTGGTCCCGAGAAGCACAAATCGCTCTGAGTCAAAGTCTCATCGAGATGCAGATCTGAAATTTGCTTTCGGATATCTCGATAATCCCAACCGAGTCCTGAGTTTTTGAGAGATCCTGAGTTGCTTGGATCGATAATAACTAACTTCATCAACCCTCGAAGAGTAAGTTCAGTTTGGTAACTATCTGTTCTAGCTACTCAGATGTGCGGAATGGTTGACCCTTAGTTTATACTCGTTTTAAGCTTTTGCTGAAAACCTTTCTTTAATGGAATAGTGATTAGGCCGTGATTCAATTATATGCAACTTTCAAATGGATTGATTCCAACTGAAATATCAGTGAAAATATGCTTTCAAAACACAGTAATGCAACAGATAAATCAAGCAAAACAGAAAGCAAAAAACATAGAAAATTATAGTGGTTCAGAGACTCAAGCTCCTATGTCCAATCTCCCTGATCTCTTCAGAGAAATTCACTAATCACTTCCTAAGGCTTTCTGACTACCTCTGTAGTTTACTAACCTTTCTAATTTTGAGCTTTCTGACTACCTCTCGTAGTTTACTAACTCAAAACTCACACAAACTTTCTCGCTCATCCAAGATAGATTACTCACTCCTTCTCTAGAGCTTTCTGACTACCTCAATGTAGTTTACTAACTCTTTACAACTCCAATCTCACCAACAATCACACTCAAACTACCTTACAAAGGTTTGGGGTTTCTTGGTTGGTTTCCAACTAGAATGAGATATCCTTTACAATAAAGACCAATGCAAAGGCTAGGATATCTCGACTAAGCTTTGGATATATCTTATCAAGCTAGGCTTAGTGGAATGAGCTCTCTTCGATTTAAAGCACTTGGGAAATTCTTGGGTTTTCGAGTGCTTCAACTTGTAATAATAAGTTTGAGCACTTGAGTTGCTTACAAATTTCCCGTAACCTTACAATGTAGAGGGTCACAAGTATTTATAGGCATACACCAAGGTTACTCTTGAAAAACTATCCGTTGGAGAGATAACCGTGAGTTTCCTCTTATGGTGTGTGAGAACGCTATATTTAGGGTTTGACACTCCTAACACGTTTTAGGCAATAGCCTTTTATGTAGCCGGTCTTCACCTTTTTGCGATGCGGAACTTAGTACTTGACATCTTTTTCATTGACTGTCCTTTATCGATGTCGATAATGTCTGATCTTTGTCTTCCTTTTTTGACTTTTATCTCCGGTTAAAGGTAGACAACCTGGCGGCTCTTTTTGGTTACAATCTCGAAAGTGATATAACCTTAACAACACTTTATCTTAGTTCCTTTTGTCCGCATTTGAATGTCTTTGGCAATATCTATTTTTCTAAGGAATCGCGATCTTACCGATTGCATCCTTCGGATATATGTTTTTCGATTACCTCGGAACATTCAGTTTATATTGAGCATTGATACATTCTTCGAAGTCTTGATAATTACACGTGCCTTGATATTCTTCTTCTTGATCTTCGTGTCTTGAGTCTTACGAGTCTTGTGGTCTTACGAGTCTTGAGAGTCTTCGAGTCTTCAAGGTATTCTCGAGACTTGACATCTTCTCGAGTCTTCACAGATATCTTGGACCGATATCTTGAGTCATCATCTTTGAGTTTTTCGATTCCCGGTTTCATCTTTGAGTCTTGATATCTCGATTTCTCATTGAGTCTTGATTTCTCGATTTCATCTTTTGAAACTTGAAACTTCGCCCATATCTTGAAACTTGATTTCTTCAAACATATCTTGAGTCTTCGAGTCTTCGAGTCTTTAGGGTTTTCGAGTCTTGAGGTCTTCGAGTCTTCGTGGTCTTCCGAGTCTTCTGATATATCTTGGTGATATCTTTGAGTCTTCATGCCGAAGTCTTGATTCCTCGATTTCATCTTGAGTTTTTTATCTCGATTTCTCCAGTCTTGAGTTCTCGATTTCATACTAAAACTTCAAAAACTTCAGTTTTGTACTGAAACTTTGGTTTCTTCAGAAACTTATTGAGTTCTTGAAATCTTGAGATCTAACTTTGATCTATATCTGGCGACTATACATTTTGCAGATAACATCCTGAATATTCTAAAAACTGAATCCTGACTCAATTATCAAGATTATCCTGAACATGTCATACTCAGGGGTTTTGGGATCTAATCAAAATCATATCTTTATTAAATTCATCTCCCAACATCGTCTATCGTAAACACATCCAAAGGAATTAGTTGACTATTGTGTTCGGTATCACTAATGGAATTGATGTCTTTCGTAATAACATCCAAAGGTATTAGTTGACTATTGTAATTGGCATCACTTATGGTAGAAGGTCTCTCGTAAACACATCCAAAGATATTAGTTCACTATTGTAATTGGTATTACTAATGGTAGACGGTCTCTCGTAAACACATCCAAATGTATTAGTTGACTATTGTAATCGATATCACTAATGGAATGTCTTCTCTCGTAAATACATCCAAAGGTATTAGTTGTCTATTGTAATCGATATCACTAAAGGAATGTCTTCTCTCGTAAACACATCCAAAGGTATTAGTTGTCTATTGTAATCGGTTTCACTAATGGAATGTCATCTCTCGTAAACACATCCTAAGTTATTAGTTGACTATTTTAATTGGTATCACTAATGGTAGATGGTCTCTCAAAAACACATCCAAAGATATTAGTTGACTATTGTAATCGGTATCACTAATGGAGTCTGGTCTCTCACAAACACATTCAAAGGTATTAGTTGACTATTTTAATCTATATCACTAATGGACTGTCGTCTCTCGTAAACACTTCCAAAGGTATTAGTTGACTATTGTAATCGGTATCACTAATGGAATGTCGTCGCTCGTAAACACATCCAAAGGTATTAGTAGATTATTGTAATTGGAATCACTAATGGTAGATGGTATCTCGTAAACACATCCAAATATATTAGTTGACTATTGTAATTGGTATCACTAATGGTAGATGGTCTCTGGTAAACACATCTAAAGGTATTAGTTGACTATTGTAATCAGTATCACTAATCGAATGTCGTCTCTCGTAAACACATCCAAAGGTATTAGTTGACTATTGTAATCGGTATAACTAATGGAATGTCGTCTCTTGTAAACACCTCCAAAGGTATTTGTTGACTATAACTAGTGGAATGTCGTCTCTTGTAAACACCTCCAAAGGTATTAGTTGACTATTGTAATCAGTATCACTAATTGAATTTTGTCTCTCGTAAACACATCCAAAGGTATTAGTTGACTATTGTAATCGGTATCACTAATGGTATATGGTCTCTCGTAAACACATCAAAAGGTATTAGTTGACTATTTTAATCGGTATCATTAATGGAATGTCGTCACTCGTAAACATATCCAAAAGTATTGGTTGGCTATTGTAATCGGTATAACCATTGGAATGTCATCTCTTGTAAACACATCCAAAAGTATTAGTTGACTATTGTAATTGGAATCACTAATGGTAGAAGTCTCTCGTAAACACATCCAAAGATATTAGTTGACTATTGTCATTGGTATCACTACTGGTAGATGGTCTCTCATAAACACATCCAAAGATATTAGTTGACTATTATAATCGGTATCATTAATGGAATGTCGTCTCTCGTAAACACATCCGAATGTATTAGTTAACTATTGTAATAGGTATCACTAATGGAATGTCGTCTCTCGTAAACACCTCCAAAGGTATTAGTTGACTATTATAATCGGTATCAATAATGGAATGTCGTCTCTCGTAAACACATCAAAATGTATTAGTTGACTATTGTAATCGGTATCACTAATGGAATATCATCTCTCGTAAACACATCCAAAGGTATTAGTTGACTATTGTAATTGGTATCACTAATGGTAGATGGTCTCTCGTAAACACATCCAAAGGTATTAGTTTTCTATTGTAATCGGTATAACTAATGAAATGTTGTCTTTTGTAAACACATGCAAAGGTATTAGTTTACTATTATAATCGGTATCATTAATGGAATGTCGTCTCTCGTAAACACATCCAAAGGTATTAGCTGACTATTGTAATCGGTATCACAAATGGAATGTCGTCTCTGGTAAACACATCTGAAGGTATTAGTTGTCTATCGTAATTTGAATCACTAATGGTAGATGGTCTCACGTAAACATATCCAAAGGTATTAGTTGATTATTGTAATCGGTTTCACTAATGGAATGTCATCTCTCGTAAACACATCCAAAGTTTATATTTGACTATTTTAAATGGTATCACTAATGGTAGATGGTCTCTTATAAACACATCCAAAGATATTTGTTGACTATTGTAATCGGTATCACTAATGGAGTGTCGTCTCTCATAAACACATCCAAAGGTATTAGTGGACTATTGTAATATGTATCACTAATGGAATGTCGTCTCTCATAAACACACCCAAATGTATTAGTTGTCTATTGTAATCGGTATCACTAATGGAATGCCGTCTTTCGTAATCACATCCAAAAGTATTAGTTGACTATTGTAATTGGTATCACTTATGGTATATGGTCTCTCGTAAACACATCCAAAGGTATTAGTTGACTATTGTAATTGGTATTACTAATAGTAGATTATCTCTCGTAAACACATCCAAAGGTATTAGTTGACTATTGTAATCGGTATACATAATGGAATGTCGTCTCTCAAAAACACATGGTAGATGGTCTCTCGTAAACACATCCAAAGGTATTAGTTGACTATTACAATTGGAATCACTAATGGTAGATGGTCTCTCAAAAACACATCCAAAGATATTAGGTGACTATTGTAATAGGTATCACTAATTGAGTGTGGTCTCTTAGAAACACATCCAAAGGTATTAGTTAACTATTGTAATATGTATCACTAATGGAAGGTCGTCTATCATAAACACGTCCAAAGATATTTGTTGACTATAGTAATCGGTATCAACAATGGAATGTCGTCTCTCGTAATCACATCCAATGGTATTATTTGACTATTGCAATTGGCATCACAAATGGTAGAAGGTCTCTAGTAAACACATCCAAAGATATTAGTTGACTATTGTAATTGGTATCACTAATGGTAGATGGTCTCTTGTAAACACATCCAAAGGTATTAGTTGACTATTGTAATCGGTATCACTAATGGAATATCGTCTCTCGTAAACACATCGGAAAATATTAGTTGACTATTGTAATCGGTATCACTAATGGAATGGCATCTCTCGTAAACACCTCCAAAGGTATTAGTTGACTATTGTAATCGGTATTACTAATGGAATGTCATCTCTCATAAACACATCCAAAGGTATTAGTTGACTATTGTCATCGGTATCACTAATGGTATATGGTCTCTCGTAAACACATCAAAAGGTATTAGTTGACTATTGTAATCGGTATCATTGATAGAATGTCGTCTCTCGTAAACACATCCGAAGGTATTAGTTGACTATTATAATTGGTATCACTAATGGAATGTCGTCTCTCATAAACACCTCCAAATGTATTTGTTGACTATTATAATCGGTATCACTAATGGAATGTCGTCTCTCGTAAACACATCCAAAGGTATTAGTTGACTATTGTAATTGGTATCACTAATGGTAGATGGTCTCTCATAAACACATCCAAAGATATTAGTTGACTATTGTAATCGGTATCACTAATGGAGTGTGGTCTTTCACAAACACATCCAAAATGTATTAGTTGACTATAGTAATCTGTATCACTAATGGAATGTCTTCTATCGTAAACACATCAAAAGGTATTAGTTGACTATTGTAATCGGTATCACTAATGGAATGTTGTCTCTCGTAATCACATCCAAAGGTATTAGTTGACTATTGTAATTGGTATAATTATGGTTGAAGGTCTCTCATAAACACATCCAAAGATATTAGTTGACTATTGTAATCGGTCTCACTAATGGAGTGTGGTCTCTCACAAACACATCCAAAGGTATTAGTTGACTAATTAATTGGTATCACTAATGGAATGTCGTCTCTCGTAAACACATCCAAAGGTATTAGTTGACTATTACAATCGGTATCATTAATTGAATGTCGTCTTTCGTAAACACATCAAAAGGTATTAGCTGACTATTGTAATCCGTATAACTAATGAAATGTCGTCTCTCGTAAAGACATCCAAAGATATTAGTTGACTATTGTAATTGGTATCACTAATGGTAGATGGTCTCTCGTAAACACATCAAAAGGTATTAGTTAACTATTATAATCGGTATCACTAATGGAATGTCATCTCTCGTAAACATATCCATAGGTATTGGTTGACTACTGTAATCGGTATCACTAATGGAATGTCGTCTGTCGTAAACACATCCAAAGGTATTAGTTGACTATTGTAATAGAAATCACTAATGGTAATACCTTTGGATGTGTTTACTAGAGACGACATTCCATTAGTTATACCGATTACAATAGTCAACTAATACCTTTGGATGTGTTTACGAGAGATGACATTCCATTAGTGATACCGATTACAATAATCAACTAATACCTTTGGATGTGTTTACAAGAGACGAAATTCCTTTAGTGATACCAATTACAATAGACAACTAATACCTTTGGATGTATTTACGAGAGATGACATTCTGTAGGTCCCGAACGGGTTTCCTGAGGGCAGAAGTCTAGAGGGGAGGGGTGAATAGACTTACGAAAACTTTTTCGTCTTGGATCGTGTGATTGCGATTTAGCTTTGTCAGAGTGCAAGGAACCGACCATTTGGATCGATATCCAACTTACTAATCGTCAAGGCAAATCGGTTCGAATCTATCGGTTTAACTGATTGTGCGAAGCTAAATTTTACCCGTGTGAAAAACCGGTTTTATCAAATCGATTCCAAAGTCGGTTTTTTTCAACCAAATGACCAAAGTGTCAAATCGACGATCGAAAGCTTGGTGCAAGTCGATCTTAACTTATAATATGTATGCGGCTTTTAATTAAGTTGAGTGCGATAGTGTAAAAACAGCTTAATCAAAGCGGTAAATGCACACAAGATTTATAGTGGTTCGGACAACCAAATCCTACGTCCCACTCTTCCCTATCACAAGGGGCACCAACTAAACCAACTGGACTTAGATTATTGTGTTAGTCCAACACAGTACACCAACAGATATTTAAAGAGTTCTCACTCAACCGATCCCAGAAATCAGAACTAGAAATCCTAGTCTGAAATATTGCTAAACAACTTAACCTAACTTTGGGTTTTGGGTAAGATTGTTTTTGTTCCAACTTTGAAATCTTCCCTAGTTTTTAAGTAGCCTATCAGCTAGATGAAAAGATTTTTGTGCTAAGAACTATGGGATGAACACTTAGAAAATAATCTTCAAGTTTGTGTTCTTCGTGCGAAGATTTGATTATAGCTTGAGCTTCTTGATAGTTTCCGTGTCTTCACTCTGAAGAGTAATCCCATATTTATTGACCTCGAAATTAAAGAGCCGTTGGAGAGCAATTTGAATTTCAGGCTATATTTGGTAGACTTGCAGGATTGATGTGACGTGCTTCAGGAACGGCATGGCCGAAAGCGTGAATAGTGTCTTTTATAGCCGTTTGAGAAAGCAGCACCAAATCCCATAATTGTCGGCTCTATTCATACGTGTCTTGTTCTTATTGGTTAACAAAAGCACTTTTCAGTGTTTTGTTCTACCAACTAAGGTTGACATTCTTCTTGTTCAGATCATCATTGTATGATTTGGTGAAACATTAGTTTCCACCTGGTGTGAGCTGACCTGATCAGTCACAACTAATCAGTCTACCTGATAGAGTCTTCTGGTGCCAGTTGTCTTAGCTTCAACTAGCAGACTCGACTGATGTAGGTCTTCTGGTCTGATCTTCTGGAAGTCATCTGATCTTCAGGTCTTCTGAGTTTGAATTTCATGACGTCAGCTGATCATCTGACTTGATAAGATCGTCTGATCTTCTATTCTTTCCTTGCCCTCTGGCCTGTCGTATATCAGCTGATCTTTTGATCTGACCTATATATATTGAGATTCCCCCTCAATATGTGATCTATCTTCTACATCAGTTGTTCTATACAATAATTATCAACTGATAATCTTATAACTGATAATAAAAACATAAGTCAGCTAACAGGTCTGACTGGTCATATTACATGTGTTTTAGAACTTTCATCAAAACTCTAAATTTCCCAACAATTTCCCCCTTTTTGATGAAAACAAAACACTTGAGAAACCAGCACAGTTGATAAATATAGAACAATAAAGAGCATATAATCAGAAGACAATGAGATTTTGTCTTAGGATCAGGAAATAAACTTTTCTTTCATTAGATTTATCGATTACATATTACATCAGAAAAGTTTGAGTTTAAAAACAGCTGATCCTAAGTAGTCTTCTGATTCTTCAGTCTCTTGGCTTGTATCCTTCTGGCATTTCTCGTTGATCTTGAGGAATGTTGAAAATCCGGTATAGCTTCCATTTAACATCATTGATCTGCTGAGGATCAGTTATACGCGCTTTGCTCAGGATGTCAAAATAGAACCTTTGAAATGCCAGTCTGTCAAATGAACCATCTGCCTTCTTCGAGTAATCCATCACGTCATACTCTTGGCGAGATATTTTTACATTGATTATCTTGGCCTCATTTTCCAGATATTTCAGAAAATCTGGGTATTTGTTCTCCAACCAGTTGAGGAATTCTGCATCTGGTGATTCTTCTTGTGGAACAAGATCTAGAACAAAAGCATCCAGAAGCCATTCACTTCTGATCTTATTCCATTCCTCAAACCTATCAGCATGTGCAGCAATTTTCGGAATGATCTCATCAACTCTTGCTGGCGCTGAGGTTCTGGTCCAGATTTTCCGACTTTGCCTTTCTTTGCCCTCGATCATATTTCTTTTTTCGGATCTTACGCCTCTGCCAATTTTTTTTTTTTTTCTTTCTTCTTCACTTATTCGAGCTTCTTGACAATCTGCTCTTTGGAAAGTTTCTCGGCCGATTTCTTATCGGCTTTGTGTTTGCTAGTTTGTGATTCTTGTGACTTTCTTAGTCGAGTGGTAGTACAAGTTGTGATGTCCCGGCACCATGACTAACTTTCTTGCCTTTGACTTTTCCATCTTCCCGAAATTTCATTAGCAAAAAAAGATCCGGATGGTCTAGTCTCTTGCCATAGGATTCAACCTATCCGAATCGGTTCATCATTTGTTACGATAGGTCGATTGGTTTCTCAATCTGTCCTTCCCCCTTTTTGGTTTGATCAAAAAGAGCTTTGAGGTGGGAAGTCAGAGATCCAAAGCTGACTGATATGGCCTTGTTAAGATCTTCAACAGATAAACCTTGAGCTTGAGTAGATAGATTTTGAATCTTTGAAATCATTTCGGTCTTGATAGATTCCAACGGCGATAGAGAGGGGTAAGAATTAGTTTATCAAGTTTTTCTTGATCATTTCAAGCTTTTCGGTGACCATTAGAAGAGAAACTTGTTGTTGATCAACTTTGGACTAGCTTGTCATCAAGCTGTCTTCTTAAATTCAAAGATCGGGTTGGTCACGGTTTGAGAGAACCCGATCTTTGATTGCCTCAATCTGGGAAATAGCCAATTCCCGGTTGATCCGTTATTTCTTTGAGGCCAATCGCCTCTGGATCGGCTATTGTTTTGCTAAGTTGATTAACCAACACTCCCTCAACTTCTTCTTTCGGAGATCTTTAAAACATGATCGATCTCACGAATTTGATCGGTGGTGATGTGAGTTGTAGGAATATTTTTGTGTCACACGATCATTTCCGGTTGTTTGCGCCTCCGATGGTGGTCATGAACCTATGACACCGGTTCCACTATCATCGGCAACTCCCACATCCTTCATAGGATCATCTTCTTTAGGAGTTTCTTCAACGACCTCGATTCAACTTGTTCAATTATCCCCGACTTTACGTGGATCGAGCTTTGATCGATTCAAAGAATTATCGGCTCATTGGTGATCTACTGACCGATTTCTTCATGTCGAAATCAAAATCTGTGAATTCATCGGCACCTCCCATCCGTTCTATAATGATCATGAAATCGAGAAGCTCTTCAAACGGAGATCTTTCCGGTGAGGATCTCCATTACTTCCTCTCGAATAACGGGATGGGCTACCAACTGCGGATCTGACTCATCAATATCTTGTTCAATTCACATTACGACCATTTTCCGGTGATGGTCTTGGATGATCTGGACTCGAGGAATTATCTGCTTGGATCGACCAAATTCGGTTGATGAGATGTAGAGGGTTACGGTGGTGTCGAGTAGGTGGATGTTGGTGATTGGCTGAATCTGCGAGAGGTTACATTGTAGAAGCAAATCGTCCCGGTCTGCGGCGGGTGATCTTCTTGGTTCGCGAACCCGATGAACTTTTAGGTTCGGGCGGTGAAGGAGAAGGAGAAATATGCTCGGCGGCTAGAAGTCCGAGTGGTGAATTAGCTTCGAGATTGAGGAAGAAGGAGATCGTTAGTCTCTTGCTCTTCCCTCGGAGAATGTTACGGCGAGCTCTCAACTTGAGAAGCCTCTTTGTCGATTTTTCACTGATTTACGGGCGCATCGAGTTGCTCTGGCACTCCTTCTTCATCGACTTGTCTTCGAAAAAAAAGTCATGGTGGCCTATTTTGCCTTCTTGACCTCTTCTCCCGAGCCTTTACCGTTTTCTCTTCTTCTTTTGGGATCATCTGTGCGAGCGTAAATTTGCCTCCTTGTTCTTTCCTTTCTTCACCTTTGGAGGGTGGGGCGCGTATCATCATCGGATGGCCCATATATAGCGATGTGGTTGTGAGGAAAGGCCTTGTAGGACTTCATCCGTTCGATCCCATTTAGCATTTGGCATTTTGTCCTTTAGAATGACGCAACCTTGTTGAGATTGTTGATTCTCTTCTTGGATAGACTTGCCTCGATCATTAACTCCAAATTTTCATGTTCTTGGAGCGAAATAGCCTTGAGGAAGCCATGCCAATTAATATTTTTGGCTTCATCGATTATAGCGACCATGTTATACATTTTAACGGATGTTAATGCATCCGGGCTGAACGAGATATCCATTATTGTTTTTGACGAATGTCAAACAACGATCGGTATTTTCTTTTCAACATAGGCTGACAAAACCTGCGATGCGGTGTTTATCGGCCCTCTCTGAAGAGTTCATTTACGATCGGCTCATCTTCATTCTCCTCAGTAGTGAGCAGGAGATTTTTCCTTTTAGCAAGGTTGAGCGATCGAGTTATATCGACATTTGAAAGTCTAATCTCCTCTCCATTTAAGCAAGAAATCGGTTCATCTCCGAGATTGTCCGTATCCACCTTCAAATTCTTAAGAATTCCGATTGCCTCATCTTTGCATTCTTTGGATTGCGTTGAAAAGACAAGATATTTTTCAAGACCTCCCTTCCTCAGAATTTGTTCAACCTCCATTGATTCCGGATCCCGTGTAACACCAAACTTTACAAATTTGTCATCGAAAATTTTTTTGTTCGAGATCCGCATAGTTGCACATAATTTTTCCCATTCCGTGAGTGGCCATCCACAATAAGATAGACTCGATTAAAATTGTGCATAATCATAAAGATATCATATATTGATTATCAGACCTATTCTCAGGCCTAGTAATCGATGAAAACGTACGGATACCAAGAAATGGTAAGGCATATCACAGAATAACATATATTGATGTAATCTATATGATCAATGGATTTTAGAAAAGAAATTCATCAAATAACCGAAATTACAGATTCTCGCTTTTTGGAAAATAAGTTTGAATCGCAAGAAAACACTTTGAATCGCAGAAAAGGTAATTTGAGTTTTTCGAGAGAATAAATCGCAAGATTTTGAGAAGAAGAATACTCTCTGGTAGGGTTTTGATGAAACTTATAAGATGAAGGAGGAAAAATCGAGATTAGAAGATCAAACGTTTGAAAAAGGTTAAACGATCCGGATTGAGCGGTTTTGATCGTGTGGTCGAAAATGCGCGTCTATTGCCTTTTGGATTTAAAATACATTTTGTGGCATTTAATACATATACCCCACTTCCCACATTAAATATTTTTGAAGGATATAAGTCACAAAAAGTAGTGTGTATAAATAAAAGGCAAATATTATCGATAATTTCGGATAAGTAAGCGATAAACAAGGAAACATAAATCGTGTCTGGTTGGTGATATTATGTCGATCAATACCACTCGTAGATGTTGATTCTACTTGTTGATCTTAGTTTTACTGCCTAATCATTATAATTTCCCAAACCGTCCTTTTCAACCGATCCGCTTCACTTTGCGTCGATTTTTCCTTTTTGATCCTCCTCCGATCGGTTGAAGTTCCCCCTTCAAGTGTTATTTCGATTTCTTATTGGTGATATATCGATTTGTTGAGGTATCATACTCAACCGATCTTCCTCATCGATCGATCTCTTATCTAATCGATTTCGATTGACCTAATCTGATTCTACTCGGACGAAATCAATTCTTGGGATAAGTGTTACCACCAAAACTTAGTCTTGAAGAAATGAATAGTTGTCTCGATTCCATAAGTTGTACGATTTGACATTTGTAATAATAGTCTGGATACTTCGGAATGTCAAATCGCCGTAAATTTATCCAATTATCAGTTGCGTGTTTCCTACACGTTGTCCTTGTGGTGCAAATTTCTCTAAAAGGCTTTGAGAAATCAAATTTGCATTTGCACCCTTGCTTGGCCTCTATAAATTGGACCAATGATTTACACAACATAACCCATTCACCATACTTATCTTCTTTGCAATTCATGTATTCTGGTGAACCCTTATTTCCGGTGAAACTTCCGGCAAAAACCTTTACCCCTTTTCCAATGATTTCAACTTCTCAAATCAACCCTGTGTGTCTCTTATTGTTGCTTTCGTCGTCATCAAAGATTACACATATAATTATTGCAAAGCTTCTCTACCACAGAGGCGGCGGATCTGCTATCGCAACTGAGAAGACACTTCTCCTAACCGTATGCACCTTGTGTGTCTATCGAGATGACGGAATTAGCATCAACAGACTCAGTCTGATATAAAACATGAGTTTGATATACGATCTTGATCAGAAAACAACTGATCTTTGTATATCAACTCTATTTTTTCATGCGACACATGTGGCCATATGATCTTTGGATCACTTTCTTGGCACTTGTGTCCCATTTAACAGCTGGAGAGCCCATTGATTTCAGCTCTTAGGGCTCCTGGCTTAGAAATCCTTTCAACGCCGCTCTCGCTCCTAACTCCGAAGCTCTGAGGGTGGCTTTAGGATTATTTCAAAGCCTTCACACACCTGTTAAGTGGGGGAAAAAGGGAGCATCAGATTTTAAAATCTCTCTCTCTCCCCCCCTTCAAGGGTTAGGTTTAGGGTTTAGGGTTTATGACTTATGTACTGACCTCCGGGTCCTTTTGTACTTGTAACTTGTAATGTAAATCTGACCTTCGGGTCTTTATCAATGAAAATTTCTATTATTCCATTGTTGTGTAAATTTTCTATTTTCTTATGCGATGTAAGCTTTAATCTTGTGAATCTTGCTTGTTGAATATCAGCTTAATCGACTTACAAAGTATGAAATAACCAAACTGATTTAATCAGATAATCCTTTAATCTGATAAGTTCTTTTAATCTAATAATCCATTAATCTGATCAGTTCCTTTAATCGATTTAAGAATCTATCGGTTCCTTGGTGATCTTACGATCGATTGAGATACCAAACTCAATGATTTCCTCTTAACTTTGGTTAGTCTCTTAACCACCGGTTACTGAGAGATCGATCCATCAAACATTTTTGGTGCTTTTTCTCCAAGATCCAGAAGCCCTAGCTCAATGCATAGTTCCCTGAATCTGATCTCATCTAGTGGCTTGGTTAGAATATCGACTTTACGTATATCGGTATGAATCTTTTCCATTACGATATTCTTCTTTTCAACATGATCTCTTATAAAATGGTGTCCGACATCCACATGCTTGCATCTTGTATGAAGAAACGAGATTTTGAGTGATTGCAATAAGCATTATTCTTTGTCACGAGAATATAGGTACATTCTTAGCTACAATGTTATAATCCCCGATTCTTTGACTAAGCGGGCGGTTAGGAGCAACGATTCTGCAGACCATATATTACGCTTGATAGTAGATGTATGTAATCGATGTCCGCTTTTTTTGAACCCACGAGATCGGTTTACTTCCTAAAAAAGCGACATGTTCACGAGGTTGACTTTCTATCAATTTTGCAACCTCCATAATCGAAATCGAAATACCCACTAAGCTCTAGATTATCATCGATGGGTAAAATAAACCAAGGTTTTCTTGTCCCTTCAGATACTTAAGAATCCGCTTAGGCTGCTTCCGGTGACTTTGCATTGGATTTGCACGAAATCGCACACATACACCTCTTCTTAAAAGTGATATCCGTCTGGCGGCGGTCGGTATAGTAGAGATCCAATGAGAGCCCATATTCTTTCTGATTGGTTTTCTGACCATCCTCATCTAGATCCATCTTGAATCCAGTCATCATAGGAATTCTGGCTTCCTTACAGTTTTGAACTCCAAACTTAGCCAATAAACTCCTAGTGTACTTTGCTTGGCAGATGAATATCCCTTCTGTACTTTGCTTAACTTGTAGACCCAGAAAGTAATTCATCTGACCCATCATGGACATCTCGAACTTCCCTTGCATCAGCTTGCTGAATCTTTCACAAAAACTCTTGTTGGGAGATCCAAAGATGATGTCGTCAACATAAATCTGAACCATCAGAATATCTTCTCCATCTTCTATTCTGAATAAGGTTCTATCCACTATTCCTTTAGTGAAACCATTGTTTATCAAGAACTGAGAGAGTGTATCATACCAAGCTCGAGGAGCTTGTTTCAGGCCATAAAGAGCTTTTCTTAAACGGTACACTTGGTTGCCTTTTTCAAAGCCTGGAGGTTGTTCGACATAAACTTCCTCTGCTAGTACCCCATTTAAGAATGCACTCTTTACATCCATCGATACCACGATGAACCCTCTCATGGGAAGCATATGCGAAAATTGAAATGGCTTCTAAATGGCGGCCGTGCAAAGGTCTCATCATAATCAATTCCTTCTTATTGTGAATACCCCTTAGCAACAAGTTTTGCCTTATTCACAGTTATGACATTTTTCTCATCTCTCTTGTTCTTGAATACCCACTTTGTGCCATTACGTCTTGATGAGTTGGTATGTCCACCAATTCCCAAACTTGATTTCTCTCGAACTGCATTCCACTCCTCCTCTGCATGGCTAGAATCCGACTTAAGGTCTTGTAGAAACTTCCTCTCTTTGTTGTTGGTTCCTTCATAGATAGATAACAACAATACATGGCACTTTCACCAATCTGATGTCTAGTTTTAACTCTATCAGATGGGTCTCCGATGATCAGATCAGTTGGATGACTAGTTATCCGAGTCCTTCATTACGATTTAAATCCTGTTTGGAGAACATCATCCATTTCTGATAATAGTTCATTACTAGAGATTGGGAGTGGTGTAGAGTTATGATCCACTTGATAAGAACATGTCTCAGCTGATGTTGGACTCATCATGTGCTGATGTCTGTTCTTGGGAACTTCAGGTGTTCCCCCTGAACCAAATGGTTCGATTGATCTTTATCTCAATTTGTACCGAACTTCTTCATCGGCACGGTTCGTTACCTTAGGATTTGATTGACCTGGTGAATCAGCTAGATCTGGAATGTATACTTTTATGAGTTCTGATCTTTTTTCCTTGATCATTAGTTGATCCATTTTTTGTGCATCAGGTACTGGTTGATCTGGAACTTCTTGTTCTGAGGAAGATTTCTCTTGTTCAGAAGATGTTTCATCAAAGACTACATGGGGTGTTTTCTTCCACAACTAGGGTTACTTTGTTGTAAACCACGAAAAGCCTTGCTAGATGAGGAATATCCTAAGAATATACCCTCATCGACTTGGCCTCAAAAGTCTTCAACCCGACTCTTCCCATTGTTGTGTATGAAACACTTACACCCAAAAAACATGGAAGTAAGAAACACGAGGTTTTACGCCTTCCACGTTCATAGGGTGTTTTGTAGTGAGCCTTAGTTAGAAGACATCTTGTTACGAGTGTGGCATGCGATATTGATGGCTTACGCCCGAAGCGGCTTGGTATTGCATGTTCGGTAACATAGTCTGGCGAACTTCTTTGAGTGTTATGTTTCTCTCCGTTCTGCTACTCCATTCTGTTGTGGCGTTCTTGCGGTGATGTCTCTTTGTATACCAAACTTAGTGCAAAAAATCAAGAATAAAAGAGTTCAAAAATTTTGTACCTTTATCGATCGATTTTCACTACTACCCGACACCCTTTTCATTTTGTAATTTCTTGAGCGGCTCGGGTATCTTTGTTGTTGTCTCATTCTTCTTATGTAAGAATACAACCCTGTAAACTTGGAATAATCATCCACGATTACGGAGTAATTTATAGTTTTGATGAAAGTTCCAAAAACACATATGTAATAGGACCCGGTCCAAATAAGGTCGAAATGGTCGAATGTTTAACCCATTTTTGCGTATAGGAAACATTTGATAATGATTGTATAAAAACTCGATGAAATAGATAGGTGATTATTGATTTTTCACTTTTAAGCTATGTGTTGTGTTTTTGACTTAAAAACGAATGCATATCCCAATATAAGAACGTAAAGCAAGAAAAGAACACAACAAAGTATAGTGGTTCAAAGACTCTAGTCCTACATCCACTCTCCCCATTTCCTAAAGAAATTCATTCAAACAATTCTCGAGATTTTACGACTACCTCGCGTGGTTTACTTACTCAACTTCGTCACCTACATCTTTACGACTACTCCGTGTTTTTTACTTAAGTCAACCCGACCTTGAGCTTTAAACCTTACCTCTTTGGTTTACTAACTCAAATTGGACTTATCACCCTCTCTGGGCTTGCCTCTTAGATGTTTAACCTAATCACACTCCTTCGGGACTTATCACCCTCAAGAATGTCGCTTAATCAACTACCTCACTTCACCACTAGTTATCTCTTACGAGAATGGGTTTGGGTTTGGTGTTGTCTCCCAACTATGGTGAGATTTTCCCTTTTGATGGTTTAGCCTCAATGGGTAAGGTTGGGGAAAATCTCTCTAAGCTTAAGATACATAGATGGGTAGCTTAGGTTGGGTTCTAGAACACTCTTTTGATATATATGTATATTCAAATTGTGTTCAAGGGTGGGAATGATTTCAAGGTCTATATATGGGATTACACTTTAGAGTGAAACAACTTATATTCTCCACAATCCAAGCTCAAGAATGAAAAGACCTTGTATTTATAGTGTGGAACAATGTTACAAGAAGATTAATTTTATTAAATCCATCCCATAAAGTTCTTAGCATAGAAATTTTTTTTGTCTTCCTCTTATTAGTCCACGTCGGTGATTCTAACTTATATATTCCTCGATTTCATAGTTGGAATCATTCACAATCTTACCCAAACCCCCAAGTTAGGTTAAGTTGTTTAGATTCTCATTCCATCATCGGGTTTCTAGTTACGATCCTTTGAGATCGGTTGAGTGTGAACTCTTTAAACATCTAGTTGGTGTCTTCTGTGTTGGACATCTACACCTAAAACAAAGTCCAGTTGGTTAAGTAGGTGCCCCTTTGTGATAGGGAAGAGTGGGCGTTTTCGGATCAACATCCACTATAAATCTTGTGTGCCTTTATCGCTTTGATTATCAGGTTTATTACATTAGGTTTAGCACACAACCTTTAAAAGCGATCTTGATATTCCAAATTCAGATCGATCTCGATCACCAATCTCGTCGATCTCATCAAACTCTTTTCACTTTGACCCTTCTCTTACGATTAAAAGATTAACTTTGGAATCGATTTATCAAAACCGGTTTTTCACGGGGTAAAACTTAAGCTCATCGATCATTAGTTAAACCGATCATCGATCTTAATCGGTGACTTAGCTTTCTTCTCTTACGATTTTGCCGGATTATCATCCCAAACTAATTCAACTCATTTAACTCGATCAAATCTCGTCGGTCACACCTCGATCGACCTCGTCTGTTTTAGATCATCTATTCACCTCCTCTGAGTTCCCCCTCATTTGTTCTTTGGGTTCCCCTACAACTTTATCGTAATTATCCACGATTACACAAGTTATTAATGTTTTGGCATAATTCATCAAAACTAAAATATCCAAATAAAGTCCATATGGAGCGGTACATTTGAATACTCTGGATCTTTTGTTTTCGAGGATTTCCTTGAATGAGGCTTTAAACTGTTTTCCTTCCGACATCGACACATGTCCTGATCCTTAGAAAATACCTCATTCGGAAGTCCTTCCACTAAAGACATCCTTGCTATCTTGTTAAGAGTTTTAAAGTTCAACTGACTCATTCTTTTGTGCGAGCCAATTATAATCTACTTTTGGAACTCTTAACAACCGATAAACATGCATTTCTTGGAAAACTGTTCCCAAATCTCTTTTGTGTAGATCGTCCCCAACCTTGAACCGGACTTAGCAAGATCTGTTGAGTGGCTCGATTTTTGATAGTGCATTGATTAGTCGAGAACTCAACACTGAATCCGTTGTCGCGGAATTGTGAAACCGATAATAGGTTATGCTTTAAACCTTTGACATACGAGACTCCAGTAACCTGTACATCATCATTCTCTAAGGTTCTGAATCCTCTGGTAAAACCAAAGTTATCATCACCAAAGAGTACACGCGGGCCATTTTGTTCTGTGTAAGAGCTAAGGAGATGTTTGCTTCCAGTCATGTGCCTTGAGCATTCACTATCGATGTACCAGATAGTTGCTTGTATACCTCCTTTGTTGGCGGACCCACGCCAACCTCGCAACCAAATCGGGCTTTAGGTACCCCTTTTGGATTGGGTCTGAGGGTTAGGGTTGGTTTTAGGGATCCATACAAACAGGGCACTTCTATTATGTCGGATAGATCGAAAGGCTTGATTTGTCTCCCATAAACATCAACATAATCATACGTCTCTTTATATGCTTTCTGATTAGTATTATTATTCGTGTGAGCCTTGGGTGATTTAGAAGACTTGGGATTTATCTTTGTTGTTTGTCTTCTTTTAATCCAGTGTGGCTCAGGTGCAGCAGCCCTAGGTTTCTGATTGTAAGGGTAGGTACGACTGCTACCATCAAAAGATTCATATCTTTTTTGGCATAGGTGGTTTTTTGGGTTTACCTATAGCTTGCTTATTAAACGGTGACCTTGATTGGGTCTCGAGATTAGATTTCCTTTGACAAAGTTGTCTTTTCTGATACCTAATCTGTTGATCAGGTTGAGGTCTCTTCAGAAGAACTAGGTTCTTCTGTTGATTCCTCGGCTGATGTTTTACCAGTTGAGGTCCATTTCTGTTCCCTTTCTGATTAGGCACCTGCCTTACTTGCTCAACAGGTCTTTTTCCCTTATCAGATACAAGTTTAGCTTTTAGTGTATCTTTGTCAGAAACTCGTTTGATTACACCTTTTTGAAGTGAATCAAACGGGGCTTTTGAGGGCGTGAAGGGTTTTCATACCCAAGTCCTTCTCTTGTTAGTCGGTGTTCAAAAATAGGTGTTCATATCTTGAACGGTTTTAGATGACTTCGTGAAAACCTCTATTTTCTTGCGCAAACTATCCTCAGAAGATTTTAGACTCTCATGTAGTCGGAATAGCTCATCAAATTTAGCTTGAAGGATTTTGAAATCATCAGCTTGCTGTTTGTTGATTGCTAACTGATCTTTGATCTGCTTCTCCTGATCAGAAGATTTAACTTTCAGAATGTTAAGTTCCTCGATTACCTTCCGGCGGTTTAAGTGATTCTTCGATTCAATAGTTTTCTTGAGAACGTTCTCTTTAACAAAGTGATTATTTATGATCCTTAGCTTGTCATTCTCGGCTTCCACTATAGTATAAGTGTCTCTTTTGCGTTAGAGATCATCAAGCAATTGCTCGAATAGAGCTGCAAGTCAATCTCTCCGGCCGGTGTTCTAATAATAGCGGTGTGGAAGCGAACCAAAGCGAAGGTTTGGAGGTTACCTCAGATTGGTCCTCCTTGGCCATCGGCGATTTCATCGTTATCTGAAGAGAATATCAGATCTTCATTCTCGTGGAAGTCAAAGCACTGCTTATCAGACAGAAATCTTCTACAGATAAGTACCCAGAATCCTCAGAGGGCAGATAGGAATCATCAATTCCAGATGTGTCAGCGACCAGGGCTTTCCTGTCTCTATAACGTTGCTCTCTTGTGTTCCGCTTCTCTTCTCTTTCTTTTGGCGTCAAGTCTGGGAAATCTGCTCTGTAGTGACCTGGTTTCTCACAGTTGAAACATGCTCCACGATCCACGGAACTTTTTCTTCGGGTGAGTCATTAAAATCTGTAGAATCTATCGGTGACTTCCCTTCGATAATGTCCCGAACTCCTTACATCGATCTGTTATCTCTTCTCTCATTTGTCAGATCATCTCTTTTTTTTTCTTCTCTGTGATCTCTTCGATCATCAGATCTGATTCTTTCTGGAGATCTGTCAGCTGGTCTCCTATCTCTACCTCTGTTGTGTTGATAATCCTTGTAGAATCTGCGATACTTACCAAGTTGAATGTTTGATTTTTCAAGTTTCCTGGTAAGCAGAGCGATCTGTTCTGCTTGACTTATTATGTTTCCAACAGGTTCAGTGGCCTTCGATCTGCTGTTGGTTGCTTTAAACGCAACTGATTTAGAAGGCTTCAGTAGGTGTCTCGTCTTCATCTGCTTGTCCTCTTTTAATTAAGTCGAACTCGTGAGCTTTAAGGCTTAGAAACAAGCTACTCGGCTTCATCTTTGAGATGTCTTGGCAATCTTTGATTACCGTGACTTTCATGTCCCATTTCTTGGTGAGAGATCTTAAGATCTTGTAGTTGATATCTTTGTCTGACATCTCTCTACCAAGTTCTCGTAGCTTATTTACTGACATTGTGATCCTTCCATCGAGCTCGTTGATGGTCTCGTTGGGCAACATCTTTAGTTTTTCAAACTTCACCAGTTCGGCTTGTAGTCGGCTATCTTTGATCTGATCGTTTCCTTCGCATATCTCAGCAAGAGAGATATTTTATCTTCTCCTTGGTAACTTTATCCATCGTCTTCATGATTATATGTCTGGCGATTGTATCTAGAGTATACAGCTTTCTTTCCTCTGCATCCATCAAAAGGCCGGGCTTTTTAAGCACAAGACTTCCCGTGGAAAAGTTTGGATCTCCTCCAAGCTATTTTGGGTTGTCGTGATATATGATGATGGGTCCTTGTTCAATGACTTTCATCATTCTGCCGCTTATCGATCCTAGATGGTTGCACATATATATGGCCCAATCTGCATACTCATCAATTGAAAACTTGGGCAAATCATGATACATACCAGATGATTTATCCATCTTTGAGTGATTTTGGAAAAAAACGAATGAGTTTTAAAAAGCGGTTTTTCAAGATCTGTTCAAATGACCACAAAGATTCTTCCTCAAGAATCGATGATACTCAAAAGCGATTAGTGCAGAGAACCACTTGCTCTAATACCACTTGTAGGTCGAGCGGGTTTTTGTGAGGGCGTAAGTCTAGAGGGAGGGTGAATAGACTTACGAAAACTTTTTTGTCTTGGTCGGGTGTGATTGCGATTAGCTTTGATCGAGTGCAAGTGAATCGGTTTGGTCGATATCCAACTTACTAATCGCTGAAAGGCGGTCGATTCGGTATCTATCAGTTTAACTGATTGTGCGGAAGCTAAATTTTACCCGTGTGAAAAACCAGTTTTATCAAATCAGATTCCAAAGTCAGTTTTTCAACCAGTTGACCAAAGTGTCAAACTGATCAGATCAGAAGCTTGGTGCAAGCTGATCTTAACTTAGAATATGTATGCAACTTTAATTAAGTTGAGTGCGATAGTGTAAAACAGTTAATCAAAACAGGTAAATGCACACAAGATTTATAGTGGTTCGGACAACCAGTCCTACGTCCACTCTTCCCTATCACAAGGGGCACCAACTAAACCAACTGGACTTAGATTATTGTGTTAGTCTAACACAGTACACCAACAGATATTTAAAGAGTTCTCACTCAACCGATCCCAGAAATCAGAACTAGAAACCCTAGTCTGAAATCTTGCTAAACAACTTAACCTAACTTTGGGTTTTGGGTAAGATTGTTTTTGTTCCAACTTTGAAATCTTTCCTAGTTTTTAAGTAGCCTATCAGCTAGATGAAAAGATTTTTGTGCTAAGAACTATGGGATGAACACTTAGAAAATAATCTTCAAGTTTGTGTTCTTCGTGCGGAGATTTGATTATAGCTTGAGCTTCTTGATAGTTTCCGTGTCTTCACTCAAAGAGTAATCCCATATTTATAGACCTCGAAATCAAAAGAGCCGTTGGAGAGCAATTTGAATTTTAAAATATATTTGGTGAACTTGCGGGATTGATGTGGCGTGCTTGAGAAGCGGCATGGCCGAAAGCGTGAATAGTATCTTTTATAGCCGTTTGAGAAAGCATCACCAAATTCCGTAATTGCCGGCTCCGTTCATACGTGTCTTGTTCTTATTGGTTAACAAAAGCACTTTTCAGTGTTTTGTTCTACCAACTAAGGTTGACATTCTTCTTGTTCAGATCATCATCGTATGATTTGGTGAAACATCAATTTTCACTGGTGTGGTGACTTTGATCGATCTGGCCCGATCGATCTACTGATAAGTCTTCGGTGCCAGTTGTCTTAGCTTCAACTAGCAGACTCGACTGATGTAGGTCTTCTGGTCTGATCTTCTGGAAGTCATCTGATCTTCAGGTCTTCTGAGTTTGAATTTCATGACTTCAGCTGATCATCTGACTTGATAAGATCGTCTGATCTTCTATTCTTCCCTTGCCCTCTGGCCTATCGTATATCAGCTGATCTTTTGATCTGACCTATACATATTGAGATTCCCCCTCAATATGTGACCTTTCTTCTACATCAGTTGTTCTATACAACAATTATCAACTGGTAATCTTATAACTGATAATAAAAACATCAGTCAGCTAACAGGTCTGACTGGTCCTATTACATGTGTTTTAGAACTTTCATCAAAACTCTAAATTTCCCAACACATTCCATTAGTAATACTGATTACAGTAGTCAACTAATACCTTTGGATGTGTTTACGAGAGACGACATTCCATTAGTGATAAAGATTACAACAGTCAACTAATACCTTTGGATGTGTTTACGAGAGACCATCTACCATTAGTGATACCAATTACAATAGTAAACTAACACCTTCGGATGTGTTTATGAGAGACGACATTCCAATAGTGATACCGATTACAATAGTCAACTAATAACTTTGGATATGTTTTTGAGAGATCACATTCCATTAGTGATACCGATTACAATAATAACTAATACCTTTGGATGTGTTTACGAGAGACAATCTACTATTACTAATACCAATTACAATAGTCAACTAATATCTTTGGATGTGTTTACGAGAGACCATATTCCATAAGTGATACCAATTACAATAGTCAACTAATACTTTTGGATGTGATTACGAGAGACGGCATTCCGTTAGTGATACCGATTACAATAGTCAACTAATATATTTGGATGTGTTTATGAGAGACGACATTCCATTAGTGATACAGATTATAATAATCAACTAATACCTTTGGATGAATTTATGAGAGACGACACTCCATTAGTGATACCGATTATAATAGTCAACAAATATCTTTGGATGTGTTTATGAGAGACCATCTACCATTAGTGATACCAATTAAAATAGTCAACTAATAACTTTGGATGTGTTTACGAGAGATGACATTCCATTAGTGAAACTGATTACAAAAGTCAACTAATACCTTTGGATGTGCTTACAAGATACGACATTCCATTAGTGATATCGATTACAATAGTCAACTAATACCTATGGATGTGTTTACAAGAGACAAAATTCCTTTAGTGATACCGATTACAATAGACAACTAATACTTTTGGATGTATTTACGAGAGACGACATTCCATTAGTGATACCTATTACAACAGTAAACTAATACCTTTTGATGTGTTTACGAGAGACCATCTACCATTAATGATACTAATTACAATAGACAACTAATACCTTTGGATGTATTTACAAGAGGTGACATTCCATTAGTAATACCGATTATAATAGTCAGCTAATACCTTCGGATGTGTTTACGTGAGATGACATTCCATTAATGATACATATTATAATAGTCAACTAATACCTTTGAATGTGTTTACGATAGACCATCTACCATTAGTGATACCAATTACAATAGTCAACTAATATCTTTAGATGCATTTACGAGAGATGACATTCCATTAGTGATACGATTAAAATAGTTAGCTAATACCTTTGGATGTGTATACGAGAGACGAAATTCCATTAGTGATACCGATTATAATAGTCAACTAATACCTTTGGAGGTGTTTACGAGAGACGACATTCCATTAGTGATACCGATTACAATAGTCAAATAATATCTTCGGATGTCTTTACGAGAGACGACATTCCATTAGTGATACCGATTACAATAATCAACTAATACCTTTGGATGTCTTTACGAGAGACCATCTACCAGTAGTGATACCAATTACAATAGTCAACTAATATATTTGGATGTGTTTACGAAAGACTTCTACCATTAGTGATACTGAATACAATAGGCAACTAATACCTTTGGATGTGTTTACGAGAGACGATATTCCATTGGTGATACCGATTATATTAGTCCACCAATACCTTTGGATATGTTTACGAGAGACAACATTACATTAATGATACCGATAATAATAGTCAACTAATACGTTTGGAGGTGTTTACGAGAGACGACATTCCATTAGTGATACCGATTACAATAGTCAAATAATACCTTCGGATGTGTTTACAAGAGACTACATTCCATTACTGATACCGATTACAATAGTCAACTAATATCTTTGGATGTGTTTACGAGAGACCATCTACCAGTAGTGATACCAATTACAATAGTCAACTAATATCTTTGGATGTGTTTACGAGAAACTTCTACCATTAGTGATTCCAATTACAATAGTCAACTATACCTTTGGATGTATTTACGAGAGACGACATTCCATTTGTGATACCGATAACAATAGTCCACCAATACCTTTGGATATATTTACGAGAGACGATAATCCATTAATGATACCGATTACCATAGTCAACTAATACCTTTGGATGTGTTTACGAGAGACCATATACATTTAATGATATCAATTAAAATAGTCAACTAATACCTTTTGATGTGTTTAGGAGAGACGACATTCCATTAGTGGTACCGAGTATAATAGTCAACTAATACCTCTGGATGTGTTTACGAGAGACGACATTCCATTAGTAATACCGATTACCACAGTCAACTAATACCTTTGGATGTGTTTACGAGAGACCATATACATTTAGTGATACCAATTAAAATAGTCAACTAATACCTTTTGATGTGTTTAGGAGAGACGACATTCTATCAGTGATACTGAGTATAATAGTCAACTAATACCTTCGGATGTGTTTACGAGAGATTACATTCCATTAGTGATACCAATTACAATAGTCAACTAATATCTTCGGATGTGTTTACGAGAGACTTCTACCATTAGTGATTCCAATTAAAATAGTCAACTAATAACTTTGGATGTATTTACGAGAGACGACATTCCATTAGTGATACCGATTACAATAGTCAACTAATACCTTTGGATATGTTTACGAGAGACGACATTCCATTAGTGATACCGATTACAATAGTTAACTAATACCTTTGGATGTGTTTACGAGAGACCATCTACAATTAGTGATACCAATTAAAATAGTCAACTAATTCCTTTTGATGTGTTTACGAGAGACGACATTATACCAATTACATTGGTCAACTAATATCTTTGGATGTCTTTACGAGAGACGACATTTAATTAGTGATATCGATTTCAATAGTCAGCTAATACCTTTGGATGTGTCTACGAGAGACGACATTCCATTAATGATACCGATTGTAATAGTCAACTAATACCTTTGGATGTGGTTACGAGAGACGACATTCCATTAGTGATACCGATTACAATAGTCAACTAATACCTTTGGATGTGTTTACGAGAGACCATCTACCATTAGTAATACCAATTACAATAGTCAACTAATATCTTTTGATGTGTTTACGCGAGACGACATTCCATAAGTGATACCGATTACAATTGTCACCTAATACCTTTGGATATGTTTATGAGAGACGACATTCCATTAATGATACCGATTACAATAGTCAATTAATACCTTTGGATGTGTTTACGACAAACCATCTACCGTTAGTGATACCAATTAAAATAGTCAACTAATACCTTTTGATGTGTTTACGAGAGACGACATGATACCAATTACAATAGTCAACTAATATCTTTGGATGTCTTTACGAGAGACGACATTCCATTAGTGATACTGATTACAATAGTCAGCTAATATCTTTGGATGTGTTTACGAGATATGACATTCCATTAGTGATAAAGATTACAATAGTCAACTAATACCTTTTGATGTGTTTTCGAGAGACCATCTACCATTAGTGATACCAATTACAATAGTCAACTAATACCTTTGGATGTGTTTACGAGAGATAAAATTCCTATAGTAATACCGATTACAATAGTGAACTAATACCTTTGGATGTGTTTACGAGAGACCATGTACCATTAGTGATACTAATTACAATAGTCAACTAATACCTTTGGATGTGTTTACGAGAGACGACATTCCATTAGTGATACCGATTATAATAGTCAACTAATACCTTTGTAGGTGTTTACGAGACACGACATTCCATTAGTGATACAAATTACAATAGTCAAATAATACCTTCGGATGTGTTTACGAGAGATGACATTCCATTAGTGATACCGATTACAATAGTCAACTAATACCTTTGGATGTGTTTACGAGAGACCATCGACCAGTAGTGATACCAATTACAATAGTCAACTAATATCTTTGGATGTGTTTACGAGAGACTTCTACCATTAGTGATTCCAATTACAATAGTCAACTAATACCTTTGGATGTGTTTACGAGAGATGACATTCCATTAGTGATACCGATTACAATAGTCAACCAATACCTTTGGATATGTTTACGAGAGACGACATTCCATTAGTGATACCGATTACAATAGTCAACTAATACCTTTGGATGTGTTTACGAGAGACCATCTACAATTAGTGATACCAATTAAAATAGTCAACTAATACCTTTTGATGTGTTTACGAGAGACGACATGATACCAATTACAATAGTCAACTAATATCTTTGGATGTCTTTACGAGAGACGACATTCCATTAGTGATACCGATTACAATAGTCAACTAATACCTTTGGATGTGTTTACGAGAGATGACATTCCATTAATGATACCGATTGTAATAGTCAACTAATACCTTTGGATGTGTTTACGAGAGACGACATTCCATTAGTGATACCGATTACAATAGTCAACTAATACCTTTGGATGTGTTTACGAGAGACCATCTACCATTAGTAATACCAATTACAATAGTCAACTAATATCTTTGGATGTGTTTACGAGAGACCTTCTACCATTATTATACCAATTACAATAGTCAACTAATACCTTTGGATGTGATTACAAGAGACAACATTCCATTAGTGATACCGATTACAATAGTCAACTAATACCTTTTGATGTGTTTACGATAGACGACATTCCATTAGTTATACAGATTACTATAGTCAACTAATACATTTTGGATGTGTTTGTGAAAGACCACACTCCATTAGTGATACCAATTACAATAGTCAACTAATATCTTTGGATGTGTTTATGAGAGACCATCTACCATTAGTGATACCAATTAAAATAGTCAACTAATAATTTTGGATGTGTTTACGAGAGACGACATTCCATTAGTGATACCAAGTATAATAGTCAACTAATACCTTTGGATGTGTTTACGAGAGACGACATTCCATTAGTGATACCGATTACAATAGTTAACTAATTCCTTTGGATATGTTTACGAGAGACGACATTCCATTAGTGATACCGATTACAATAGTCAATTAATACCTTTGGATGTGTTTACGACAGACCATCTATTAGTGATACCAATTAAAATAGTCAACTAATACCTTTTGATGTGTTTACGAGAGACGACATGATACCAATTACAATAGTCAACTAATATCTTTGGATGTCTTTACGAGAGACGACATTCCATTAGTGATACCGATTACAATAGTCAGCTAATACCTTTGGATGTGTTTACGAGAGACGACATTCCATTAGTGATAAAGATTACAATAGTCAACTAATACCTTTGGATGTGTTTACGAGAGACCATCTACCATTAGTGATACCAATTACAATAGTCAACTAATACCTTTGGATGTGTTTACGAGAGACGACATTCCATTAGTGATACCGATTATAATAGTCTACCAGTACCTTTGGATATGTTTACGAGAGACGATAGTCCATTAGTGATACCGATTACAATAGTCAACTAATACCTTTGGATGTGTTTACGAGAGACCATCTACCATTAGTGATACCAATTAAAATAGTCAACTAATACCTTTTGATGTGTTTATGAGAGACGACATGATACCAATTACAATAGTCAACTAATATCTTTGGATGTCTTTACAAGAGACGACATTCAATTAGTGATTCCAATTAGAATAGTCAACTAATAACTTTGGATGTGTTTACGAGAGACGACATTCCATTAGTGATACCGATTACAATAGTCAACCAATACCTTTGGATATATTTACGAGAGACGTCATTCCATTAGTGATACCGATTACAATAGTTAACTAATACCTTTGGATGTGTTTACGAGAGACCATCTACAATTAGTGATACCAATTAAAATAGTCAACTAATACCTTTAGATGTGTTTACGAGAGACGACATGATACCAATTACAATTGTCAACTAATATCTTTGGATGTCTTTACGAGAGATGACATTCAATTAGTGATACCGATTACAATAGTCAACTAATACCTTTGGATGTGTTTACGAGAGACGACATTCCATTAGTGATACCGATTGTAATAGTCAACTAATACCTTTGGATGTGTTTACGAGAGATGACATTCCATTAGTGATACCGATTACAATAGTCAACTAATACCTTTGGATGTGTTTACGAGAGACCATCTACCATTAGTAATACCAATTACAATTGTCAACTAATATCTTTGGATGTGTTTACGAGAGACGCCATTCCATTAGTGATACCGATTGTAATAGTCAACTTATACCTTTGGATGTGTTTACGAGAGACGACATTCCATTAGTGATACTGATTACAATAGTCAACTAAGACCTTTGGATGTGTTTACGATAGACCATCTACCATTAGTAATACCAATTAAAATAGTCAACTAATATCTTTGGATGTGTTTACGAGAGACCTTCTACCATTATTATACCAATTATAATAGTCAACTAATACCTTTGGATGTGATTACATAAGACAGCATTCCATTAGTGATACCGATTACAATAGTCAACTAATACATTTTGATGTGTTTACGATAGACGACATTCCATTAGTTATACAGATTACTATAGTCAACTAATACATTTTGGATGTGTTTATGAGAGACCTTCTACCATTAGTGATACAAATTAAAATAGTCACCTAATATTTTTTGATGTGTTTACGAGAGACGACATTCCATTAGTGATACCAAGTATAATAGTCAACTAATAACTTTGGATGTGTTTATGATAGACGACATTCCATTAGTGATACCGATTACAATAGTCAACTAATACCTTTGGATGTGTTTACGAGAGACGACATTCCATTAGTGATATCGATTACAATAGTCAACTAATACCTTTGGATGTGTTTACGAGAGACCATCTACCATTAGTGATACTAATTACAATAGTCAACTAATATCTTTGGATGCGTTTACGAGAGAACATCTACCATTAGTGATTCCAATTACAATAGTCAACTAATACCTTTGGATGTGTTTACGAGAGACGACATTTCATTAGTGATACTGATTGCAATAGTCAACTAATACCTTTGGATGTGTTTACGAGAGATGACATTCCATTAGTGATACCGATTACCATAGTCAACTAATACCTTTGGATGTGTTTACGAGAGACCATATACATTTAGTGATACCAATTAAAATAGTCAACTAATACCTTTTGATGTGTTTAGGAGAGACGACATTCCATTAGTGATACCGAGTATAATAGTCAACTAATACCTTTGGATGTATTTACGAGAGACGACATTCCATTAGTGATACCAATTACAATAGTCAACTAATATCTTTGGATGTGTTTACGAGAGACTTCTACCATTAGTGATTCCAATTAAAATAGTCAACTAATAACTTTGGATGTGTTTACGAGAGACGACATTCCATTAGTGATACCGATTACAATAGTCAACCAATACCTTTGGATATATTTACGAGAGACGACATTCCATTAGTGATACCAATTACAATAGTTAACTAATACCTTTGGATGTGTTTACGAGAGACCATCTACAATTAGTGATACCAATTAAAATAGTCAACTAATACCTTTTGATGTGTTTACGAGAGACGACATGATACCAATTACAATAGTCAACTAATATCTTTGGATGTCTTTACGAGAGATTACATTCAATTAGTGATACCGATTACAATAGTCAGCTAATACCTTTGGATGTGTTTACGAGGGACGACATTCCATTAGTGATACCGATTGTAATAGTCAACTAATACCTTTGGATGTGATTACGAGAGACGACATTCCATTAGTGATACCGATTACAATAGTCAACTAATACCTTTGGATGTGTTTACGAGAGACCATCTACCATTAGTAATACCAATTACAATAGTCAACTAATATCTTTGGATGTGTTTACGAGAGACGACATTCCATTAGTGATACCGATTGTAATAGTCAACTAATACCTTTGGATGTGTTTACGAGAGACGACATTCCATTAGTATTACTGATTACAATAGTCAACTAATACCTTTGGATGTGTTTACGATAGACCATCTACCATTAGTAATACCAATTAAAATAGTCAACTAATATCTTTGGATGTGTTTACGAGAGACCTTCTTCCATTATTATACCAATTATAATAGTCAACTAATACCTTTGGATGTGATTACATAAGACAGCATTCCATTAGTGATACCGATTACAATAGTCAACTAATACATTTTGATGTGTTTACGATAGACGACATTCCATTAGTTATACAGATTACTATATTCAACTAATACATTTTGGATGTGTTTATGAGAGACCATCTACCATTAGTGATACCAATTAAAATAATCACCTAATATTTTTTGATGTGTTTACGAGAGACGACATTCCATTAGTGATACCAAGTATAATAGTTAACTAATACCTTTGGATGTGTTTACGATAGACGACATTCCATTAGTGATACCGATTACAATAGTCAACTAATACCTTTGGATGTGTTTACGCGAGACGACATTCCATTAGTGATATCGATTACAATAGTCAACTAATACCTTTGGATGTGTTTACGAGAGACCATCTACCATTAGTGATACTAATTACAATAGTCAACTAATATCTTTGGATGTGTTTACGAGAGAACATCTACCATTAGTGATTCCAATTACAATAGTCAACTAATACCTTTTGATGTGTTTACGAGAGGTGACATTTCATTAGTGATACTGATTGCAATAGTCAACTAATACCTTTGGATGTGTTTACGAGAGATGACATTCCATTAGTGATACCGATTACCATAGTCAACTAATACCTTTGGATGTGTTTACGAGAGACCATATACATTTAGTGATACCAATTAAAATAGTCAACTAATACCTTTTGATTTGTTTAGGAGAGACGACATTCCATTAGTGATACCGAGTATAATAGTCAACTAATACCTTTGGATGTGTTTACGAGAGACGACATTCTATTAGTGATACCGATTACAATAGTTAACTAATACCTTTGGATGTGTTTACGAGAGACCATCTACAATTAGTGATACCAATTAAAATAGTCATCTAATACCTTTTGATGTGTTTACGAGAGACGACATGATACCAATTACAATAGTCAACTAATATCTTTGGATGTCTTTACGAGAGATGACATTCAATTAGTGATACCGATTACAATAGTCAGCTAATACCTTTGGATGTGTTTACGAGAGACGACATTCCATTAGTGATACCGATTGTAATATTCAACTAATACCTTTGGATGTGTTTACGAGACACGACATTCCATTAGTGATACTGATTACAATAGTCAACTAATACCTTTGGATGTGTTTACGAGAGACCTTCTACCATTAGTAATACCAATTACAATAGTCAACTAATATCTTTGGATGTGTTTACGAGAGACGACATTCCATTAGTGACCGATTGTAATAGTCAACTAATACCTTAGGATGTGTTTACGAGAGACGACATTCCATTAGTGATACAGATTACAATAGTCAACTAATACCTTTGGATGTGTTTACGATAGATCATCTACCATTAGTAATACCAATTAAAATAGTCAACAAATATCTTTGGATGTGTTTACGAGAGACCTTCTACCATTATTATACCAATTATAATAGTCAACTAATACCTTTGGATGTTATTACATAAGACATCATTCCATTAGTGATACCGATTACAATAGTCAACTAATACATTTTGATGTGTTTACGATAGACGACATTCCATTAGTTATACAGATTACTATAGTCAACTTATACATTTTGGATGTGTTTATGAGAGACCTTCTACCATTAGTGATACCAATTAAAATAGTCACCTAATATTTTTGATGTGTTTACGAGAGACTCGACATTCCATTAGTGATACCAAGTATAATAGTAAACTAATACCTTTGGATGTGTTTACGATGAGCGACATTCCATTAGTGATACCGATTACAATAGTCAACTAATACCTTTGGATGTGTTTAAGCGAGACGACATTCCATTAGTTATATCGATAAAAATAGTCAACTAATACCTTTGGATGTGTTTACGAGAGACCATCTACCATTAGTGATACTAATTACATTCATTAGTCAACTAATATCTTTGGATGTGTTTTATTTAGAGAACATCTACCATTAGTGATTCAGATTACAATAGTCAACTAATACCTTTGGATGTGTTTACGAGAGGTGACATTTCATTAGTGATACTGATTGCAATAGTCAACTAATAACTTTGGATGTGTTTACGAGAGATGACATTCCATTAGTGATACCGATTACCATAGTCAACTAATACCTTTGGATGTGTTTACGAGAGACCATATACATTTAGTGAGACCAATTAAAATAGTCAACTAATACCTTTTGATGTGTTTAGGAGAGACGACATTCCATTAGTGATACCGAGTAAAATAGTCAACTAATACCTTTGGATGTGTTTACGAGAGACGACATTCCATTAGTGATACCAAATACAATACTTAACTAATATCTTTGGATGTGTTTACGAGAGACTTCTACCATTAGTGATTCCAATTAAAATACTCAACTAATAACTTTGGATGTGTTTACGAGAGACGACATTCCAATAGTGATACCGATTACAATAGTCAACCAATACCTTTGGATATATTTACGAGAGACGACATTCCATTAGTGATACCGATTACAATAGTCAACTAATACCTTTGGATGTGTTTACGAGAGACCATCTACAATTAGTGATACCAATTAAAATAGTCAACTAATACCTTTTGATGTGTTTACGAGAGACGACATGATACCAATTACAATAGTCAACTAATATCTTTGGATGTCTTTACGAGAGATGACATTCCATTAGTGATACCGATTACAATAGTCAACTAATACCTTTGGATGTGTTTACGAGAGACGACATTCCATTAGTGATACCGATTGTAATAGTCAACTAATACCTTTGGATGTGTTTACGAGACACGACATTCCATTAGTGATACCGATTACAATAGTCAACTAATACCTTTGGATGTGTTTACGAGAGACCATCTACCATTAGTAATACCAATTACAATAGTCAACTAATATCTTTGGATGTGTTTACGAGAGACGACATTCTATTAGTGATACCGATTGTAATAGTCAACTAATACCTTTGGTTGTGTTTACGAGAGATGACTTTCCATTAGTGATACTGATTACAATAGTCAACTAATACCTTTGGATGTGTTTACGCGAGACGACATTCCATTAGCGATATCGATTACAATAGTTAACTAATACCTTTGGATGTGTTTACGAGAAACCATCTACCATTAGTGATACTAATTACAGTAGTCAACTAATATCTTTGGATGCGTTTACGAGAGAACATCTACCATTAGTGATTCCGATTACAATAGTCAACTAATACCTTTTGATGTGTTTACGAGAGGTGACATTTCATTAGTGATACTGATTGCAATAGTCAACTAATACCTTTGGATGTGTTTACGAGAGATGACATTCCATTAGTGATACCGATTACCATAGTCAACTAATACCTTTGGATGTGTTTACGAGAGACCATATACATTTAGTGATACCAATTAAAATAGTCAACTAATACCTTTTGATGTGTTTAGGAGAGACGACATTCCATTAGTGATACCGAGTATAATAGTCAACTAATACCTTTGGATGTGTTTACGAGAGACGACATTCCATTAGTGATACCAATTACAATAGTCAACTAATATCTTTGGATGTGTTTACGAGAGACGACATTCCATTAGTGATACCGATTACAATAGTCAACCAATACCTTTGGATATATTTACGAGAGACGACATTCCATTAGTGATACCAATTACAATAGTTAACTAATACCTTTGGATGTGTTTACGAGAGACCATCTACAATTAGTGATACCAATTAAAATAGTTAACTAATACCTTTTGATGTGTTTACGAGAGACGACATGATACCAATTACAATAGTTAACTAATATCTTTGGATGTCTTTACGAGAGATTACATTCAATTAGTGATACTGATTACAATAGTCAGCTAATACCTTTGGATGTGTTTACGAGAGACGACATTCCATTAGTGATACCGATTGTAATAGTCAACTAATACCTTTGAATGTGATTACGAGAGACGACATTCCGCTAGTGATACTGATTACAATAGTCAACTAATACCTTTGGATGTGTTTACGAGAGACCATCTACCATTAGTAATACCAATTACAATAGTCAACTAATATCTTTGGATGTGTTTACGAGAGACGACATTCCATTAGTGATACCGATTGTAATAGTCAACTAATACCTTTGGATGTGTTTACGAGAGACGACATTCCATTAGTGATACTGATTACAAAAGTCAACTTATACCTTTGGATGTGTTTACGATAGACCATCTACCATTAGTAATACCAATTAAAATAGTCAACTAATATCTTTGGATGTGTTTACGAGAGACCTTCTTCCATTATTATACCAATTATAATAGTCAACTAATACCTTTGGATGTGATTACATAAGACAGCATTCCATTAGTGATACCGATTACAATAGTCAACTAATACATTTTGATGTGTTTACGATAGACGACATTCCATTAGTTATACAGATTACTATATTCAACTAATACATTTTGGATGTGTTTATGAGAGACCATCTACCATTAGTGATACCAATTAAAATAGTCACCTAATATTTTTTGATGTGTTTACGAGAGACGACATTCCATTTGTGATACCAAGTATAATAGTCAACTAATACCTTTGGATGTGTTTACGATAGACGACATTCCATTAGTGATACCGATTACAATAGTCAACTAATACCTTTGGATGTGTTTACGCGAGACGAGATTCCATTAGTGATATCGATTACAATAGTCAACTAATACCTTTGGATGTGTTTACGAGAGACCATCTACCATTAGTGATACTAATTACAGTAGTCAACTAATATCTTTGGATGCGTTTACGAGAGAACATCTTCCATTAGTGATTCCAATTACAATAGTCAACTAATACCTTTTGATGTGTTTACGAGAGGTGACATTTCATTAGTGATACTGATTGCAATAGTCAACTAATACCTTTGGATGTGTTTACGAGAGATGACATTCCATTAGTGATACCGATTACAATAGTCAACTAATACCTTTGGATGTGTTTACGAGAGACCATATACATTTAGTTATACCAATTAAAATAGTCAACTAATACCTTTTGATGTGTTTAGGAGAGACGACATTCCATTAGTGATACCGAGTATAATAGTCAACTAATACCTTTGGATGTGTTTACGAGAGACGACATTCCATTAGTGATACCAATTACAATAGTCAACTAATATCTTTGGATGTGTTTACGAGAGACTTCTACCATTAGTGATTCCAATTAAAATAGTCAACTAATAACTTTGGATGTGTTTACGAGAGACGACATTCCATTAGTAATACCGATTACAATAGTCAACCAATACCTTTGGATATATTTACGAGAGACGATATTCCATTAGTGATACCGATTACAATAGTTAACTAATACCTTTGGATGTGTTTACGAGAGACCATCTACAATTAGTGATACCAATTAAAATAGTCAACTAATACCTTTTGATGTGTTTACGAGAGACGACATGATACCAATTACAATAGTCAACTAATATATTTGGATGTCTCTACGAGAGATGACATTCAATTAGTGATACCGATTACAATAGTCAGCTAATACCTTTGGATGTGTTTACGAGAGACGACATTCCATTAGTGATACCGATTGTAATAGTCAACTAATACCTTTGGATATGTTTACGAGACACGACATTCCATTAGTGATACTGATTACAATAGTCAACTAATACCTTTGGATGTGTTTACGAGAGACCTTCTACCATTAGTAATACCAATTACAATAGTCAACTAATATCTTTGGATGTGTTTACGAGAGACGACATTCCATTAGTGATACCGATTGTAATAGTCAACTAATACCTTAGGATGTGTTTACGAGAGACGACATTCCACTAGTGATACTGATTACAATAGTCAACTAATACCTTTGGATGTGTTTACGCGAGACGACATTCCATTAGTGATATCGATTACAATAGTTAACTAATATCTTTGGATGTGTTTACGAGAGACCATCTACCATTAGTGATACTAATTACAGTAGTCAACTAATATCTTTGGATGCGTTTACGAGAGAACATCTACCATTAGTGATTCCAATTACAATAGTCAACTAATACCTTTTGATGTGTTTACGAGAGGTGACATTTCATTAGTGATACTGATTGCAATAGTCAACTAATACCTTTGGATGTGTTTACGAGAGATGACATTCCATTAGTGATACCGATTACCATAGTCAACTAATACCTTTGGATGTGTTTACGAGAGACCATATACATTTAGTGATACCAATTAAAATAGTCAACTAATACCTTTTGATGTGTTTAGGAGAGACGACATTCCATTAGTGATACCGAGTATAATAGTCAACTAATACCTTTGGATGTGTTTACGAGAGACGACATTCCATTAGTGATACCAATTATAATAGTCAACTAATATCTTTGGATGTGTTTACGAGAGACTTCTACCATTAGTGATTCCAATTAAAATAGTCAATTAATAACTTTGGATGAGTTTACGAGAGACGACATTCCATTAGTAATACCGATTACAATAGTCAACCAATACCTTTGGATATATTTACGAGAGACGACATTCCATTAGTGATACCGATTACAATAGTTAACTAATACCTTTAGATGTGTTTACGAGAGACCATCTACAATTAGTGATACCAATTAAAATAGTCAACTAATACCTTTTGATGTGTTTACGAGAGACCATCTACATGATACCAATTACAATAGTCAACTAATATCTTTGGATGTCTTTACGAGAGATGACATTCAATTAGTGATACCGATTACAATAGTCAGCTAATACCTTTGGATGTGTTTACGAGAGACGACATTCCATTAGTGATACCGATTGTAATAGTCAACTAATACCTTTGGATGTGTTTACGAGAGACGACATTCCATTAGTGATACTGATTACAATAGTCAACTAATACCTTTGGATGTGTTTACGAGAGACCATCTACCATTAGTAATACCAATTACAATAGTCAACTAATATCTTTGGATGTGTTTACGAGAGACGACATTCCATTAGTGATACCGATTGTAATAGTCAACTAATACCTTTGGATGTGTTTACGAGAGACGACATTCCATTAGTTATACCGATTACAATAGTCAACTAATACCTTTGGATGTGTTTACGATAGACCATCTACCATTAGTAATACCAATTAAAATAGTCAACTAATATCTTTGGATGTGTTTACGAGAGACCTTCTACCATTATTATACCAATTATAATAGTCAACTAATACCTTTGGATGTGATTACATAAGACAGCATTCCATTAGTGATACCGATTAAAATAGTCAACTAATACATTTTGATGTGTTTACGATAGACGACATTCCATTAGTTATACAGATTACTATAGTCAACTAATACATTTTGGATGTGTTTATGAGAGACCTTCTACCATTAGTGATACCAATTAAAATAGTCACCTAATATTTTTTGATGTGTTTACGAGAGACGACATTCCATTAGTGATACCAAGTATAATAGTCAACTAATACCTTTGGATGTGTTTACGATAGACGACATTCCATTAGTGATACCGATTACAATAGTCAACTAATACCTTTGGATGTGTTTAAGCGAGACGACATTCCATTAGTTATATCGATTAAAATAGTCAACTAATACCTTTGGATGTGTTTACGAGAGACCATCTACCATTAGTGATACTAATTACAATAGTCAACTAATATCTTTGGATGCGTTTACGAGAGAACATCTACCATTAGTGATTCCAATTACAATAGTCAACTAATACCTTTGGATGTGTTTACGAGAGGTGACATTTCATTAGTGATACTGATTGCAATAGTCAACTAATAACTTTGGATGTGTTTACGAGAGATGACATTCCATTAGTGATACCGATTACTATAGTCAACTAATACCTTTGGATGTGTTTACGAGACACCATATACATTTAGTGAGACCAATTAAAATAGTCAACTATTACCTTTTGATGTGTTTAGGAGAGACGACATTCCATTAGTGATACCGAGTAAAATAGTCAACTAATACCTTTGGATGTGTTTACGAGAGACGACATTCCATTAGTGATACCAATTACAATACTCAACTAATATCTTTGGATGTGTTTACGAGAGACTTCTACCATTAGTGATTCCAATTAAAATACTCAACTAATAACTTTGGATGTGTTTACGAGAGACGACATTCCATTAGTGATACCGATTACAATAGTCAACCAATACCTTTGGATATATTTACGAGAGACGACATTCCATTAGTGATACCAATTAAAATAGTCACCTAATATTTTTTGATGTGTTTACGAGAGACGAAATTCCATTAGTGATACCAATTACAATAGTTAACTAATACCTTTGGATGTGTTTACGAGAAACGACATTCCATTAGTGATACCGATTACAATACTCAACTAATACCATTGGATGTGTTTAAGCGAGACGACATTCCATTAGTTATATCGATTAAAATAGTCAACTAATACCTTTGGATGTGTTTACGAGAGACCATCTACCATTAGTGATATTAATTACAGTAGTCAACTAATATCTTTGGATGCGTTTACGAGAGAACATCTACCATTAGTGATACCGATTACAATAGTCAACCAATACCTTTGGATATATTTACGAGAGACGACATTCCATTAGTGATACCAATTACAATAGTTAACTAATACATATGGATGTGTTTACGAGAGACCATCTACAATTAGTGATACCAATTAAAATAGTCAACTAATACTTTTTGATGTGTTTACGAGAGACGACATTCCATTAGTGATACCGATTACAATAGTCAACTAATAACTTTGGATGTGTTTACGAGAGACGACATTCCATTAGTGATACCGATTACAATAGTCAACCAATACCTTTGGATATATTTACGAGAGACGACATTCCATTAGTGATACCAATTACAATAGTTAACTAATACCTTTGGATGTGTTTACGAGAGACCATCTACAATTAGTGATACCAATTAAAATAGTCAACTAATACCTTTTGATGTGTTTACGAGAGACGACATGATACCAATTACAATAGTCAACTAATATCTTTGGATGTCTTTACGAGAGATGACATTCAATTAGTGATACCAATTACAATAGTCAGCTAATACCTTTGGATGTGTTTACGAGAGACGACATTCCATTAGTGATACCGATTGTAATAGTCAACTAATACCTTTGGATGTGTTTACGAGACACGACATTCCATTAGTGATACTGATTACAATAGTCAACTAATACCTTTGGATGTGTTTACGAGAGACCACTACCATTAGTAATACCAATTACAATAGTCAACTAATATCTTTGGATGTGTTTACGAGAGACGACATTCCATTAGTGATACCGATTGTAATAGTCAACTAATACCTTTGGATGTGTTTAAGAGAGACGACATTCCATTAGTGATACTGATTACAATAGTCAACTAATACCTTTGGATGTCTTTACGATAGACTATCTACCATTAGTAATACCAATTAAAATAGTCAACTAATATCTTTGGATGTGTTTACGAGAGACCTTCTACCATTATTAAACCAATTATAATAGTCAACTAATACCTTTGGATGTGATTACATAAGACAGCATTCCATTAGTGATACCGATTACAATAGTCAACTAATACATTTTGATGTGTTTTACGATGAGCGACATTCCATTAGTTATCTGATTACTATAGTCAACTAATACATTTTGGATGTGTTTATGAGAGACCTTCTACCATTAGTGATACCAATTAAAATAGTCACCTAATATTTTTTGATGTGTTTACGAGAGACGAAATTCCATTAGTGATACCAAGTATAATAGTAAACTAATACCTTTGGATGTGTTTACGATAGACGACATTCCATTAGTGATACCGATTACAATACTCAACTAATACCATTGGATGTGTTTAAGCGAGACGACATTCCATTAGTTATATCGATTAAAATAGTCAACTAATACCTTTGGATGTGTTTACGAGACCATCTACCATTAGTGATATTAATTACATTAGTCAACTAATATCTTTGGATGCGTTTACGAGAACATCTACCATTAGTGATCTGATTACAATAGTCAACCAATACCTTTGGATATATTTACGAGAGACGACATTCCATTAGTGATACCAATTACAATAGTTAACTAATACATATGGATGTGTTTTAACACCATCTACAATTAGTGATACCAATTAAAATAGTCAACTAATACCTTTTGATGTGTTTTACGAGAACCACATGATACCAATTACAATAGTCAACTAATATCTTTGGATGTCTTTACGAGAATTACATTCAATTAGTGATCTTGATTACAATAGTCAACTAATACCTTTGGATGTGTTTACGAGAGGCGACATTCCATTAGTGATACCGATTGTAATAGTCAGACTAATACTATGGATGTGATTCACGAGAGGCGACATTCGCTTGGTAATCTTATCCAAGATAGTCAACTATTACCTTTGGATGTGTTTCTCCATCTACCATTAAAAGGCATTATTCTGACTATTTTAATATCTTTGGATGGTTTACGAAATACATCCAAAGGTATTAATCGACTATTGTAATAGTCAATATACCTTTGGAATGTTGTTCTCGTGAAACATATCCTAATAGTATTAGTTCTACTATTGTAATACCTTTGGATGTGTTTACGATGGAATGTCTACCATTAGTAATATCCAAAGGTAATAGTTAACTATTATCTTTGGAATCACTAATGGTACCTTCTTCCATTACACATCCAAAGGTAATAGTCACTATCACCTTTGGATGTGATTACTAATGGAATGTCATTCCATTAGTGAAACACATCCGATAGTCAATTATTACATTTTGAATTTGTTTCACTAATGGAACATTCCATTAGTTAAACACCTCCAAAGGTATTAGTCGACTATTATAATCGGTATCACTAATGGAATGTCGTCACTCATAAACACATCCAAAGGTATTAGTTGACTATTGCAATCAGTATCACTAATGACATGTCACCTCTCGTAAACACATCCAAAGATATTAGTTGACTATTGTAATTGGTATCATTAATGGTAGATGGTCTCTCGTAAACACATCCAAAGGAATTAGTTGACTATTGTAATCGATATGACTAATGGAATGTCGTCTCGCGTAAACACATCCAAATGTATTAGTTGACTATTGTAATCGGTATCACTAATGGAATGTCGTCTATCGTAAACACATCCAAAGGTATTAGTGGACTATTGTAATTGGTATCACTAATGGTACATGGTCTCTCGTAAACACATCCAAAGGTATTAGTTGACTATTGTAATCGGTATCACTAAAGGAATGTCGTCTATCGTAAACACACCCAAAGGTATTAGTTGACTATTATACTTTGTATCACTAATGGAATGTCGTCTCTCGTATGACTATTTTAATTGGTATCACTAATGGTAGATGGTCTCTCACAAACACATCAAAAGATATTAGTTGACTATTGTAATTGGCATCACTAATGGAGTGTGGCCTTTCACAAACACATCCAAAATGTATTAGTTGACTATAGTAATCTGTATAACTAATGGAATGTCGTCTATCGTAAACACATCAAAAGGTATTAGTTGACTATTGTAATCAGTATCACTAATGGAATGCTGTCTCTTGTAATCACATCCAAAGGTATTAGTTGACTATTGTAATTGGTATAATAATGGTAGAAGGTCTCTCGTAAAAACATCCAAAGATATTAGTTGACTATTGTAATTGGTATTACTAATGGTAGATGGTCTCTCGTAAACACATCCAAAGGTATTAGTTGACTATTGTAATCGGTATCACTAATGGAATGTCGTGTCTCGTAAACACATCCAAAGGTATTAGTTGACTATTACAATCGGTATCATTAATGGAATGTCGTCTCTCGTAAACACATCCAAAGGTATTAGCTGACTATTGTAATCGGTATCACTAATGAAATGTCGTCTCTCGTAAATACATCCAAAGGTATTAGTTGACTATTGTAATTGGAATCGCTAGTGGTAGAAGTCTCTCGTAAACACATCCAAAGATATTAGTTGACTATTGTAATTGGTATCACTACTGGTCGATGGTCTCTCGTAAACACATCCAAAGGTATTAGTTTACTATTGTAATCGGTATCACTAATGGAATGTTGTTGGGAAATTTATAGTTTTGATGAAAGTTCCAAAAACACATGTAATAGGACCAATGCACAAGACAATTAGAATCGATGTTTATATTACTCGCTATAGGAGACCAAATTGATAATGATTGTATAGAACAACCGTTGAAATAGATAGGTCACATATTGAGGGGGAAACTCAATATGTATAGGTCAGATCTGAAGACTCAAAGGACAGCTGATATCCGACAGGCCAGAATGCAAGCCAAGAATAGAAGATCAGATCGTTTTAATCTAGTCAGATATCTCAGCTAGAGTCATAAAGCTCAAACTCAGAATACTTGAAGATCGATGACTTCCGGAAGATCGGACGGAAGACCTACATCGGTAGAGTCTGCTAGTTGAAGCTAAGTCAACCGCACTGAAAGACTCTATCGCGGTAGATCGATTCCAGACGATCAGTCACCACCGTGAAAATCGATGTTTCACCTAATCATACGCCTATGATCCAACAAGAAGAATGTCAAGCTTAGTTGGAAGAACATCACTGAAAAGTGAGTCTGCTATCTAATAAGAACAAGACACGTATGATCGGAGCCTGTTGGGAAATTTAGTTTTGATGAAAGTTCCAAAAACACATGTAATAGGACCAATGGACTGTTAATGGTCGATGTTTACATTACCGCTTATAGGAGACCGTTGATAATGATTGTATAGAACAACTGATGTAATAGATAGGTCACATATTGAGGGGGAACTCAATATGTATAGGTCAGATCTGGAGATTCAGAAGACAGCTGATATCCGACAGGCCAGAATGCAAAACCAGAACGGAAGATCAGATCGATCTGATCTAGTTAGATAACTCCGCTGAAGTCATGAAGTTCAAACTTAGAATACTCGAAGATCAGATGACTTCCAGAAGATCAGACGAGAAGACCTACATCGGTAGGAGTCCGCCAAATAAGCTAAGTCAACAGCGCCGAAGACTTCTATCGGTAGACTAATGGATCTGTTGGATCGATCAGTCGACTCACTAAGTGAAAACTGATGTTTCACTTGATCATACGTCGATGATCTGAACAGAAAGAATGTCAACCTTAGTTGGAAGAACAACACTGCAAAGTAAGTCTTCCATCCAATAAGGAAGAGACACGTATGAACGGAGCTGATACTCGCGGGATTCGATGATGCTCTCTCCAACGGCTACAAATACATATTCACGCTTTCGGCCATGCCGTTCCTGAAGCACGTCACATCAAGCCTGCAAGTCTACCAAAAATAGCCTGAAATTCAAATTGCTCTCCAACGGCTCTTTGATTTCAAGGTCTATAAATATGGGATCACACTTGAGTGAAGACACGGAAATTATCTGAAAGCTTGACAAAACAAAAATACTCAGATTTCGCATCGAAGAACACAAACAAGAAGCTTATTCTATATAGTGTTCATCCCTTAAGTTCTTAGCATAGAAATCTTTTCATCTAGTTGAGTCAACTTATACACAAGAAAAGATTTCATAGTTGAAACTAAAACAATCTTACCCAAACGCCAAGTTAGGATAAGTTGTTTAGCAAGATTCGATCTAGGGTTTCTAATCTTTGATTTACGGGATCGGTTGAGTGAGAACTCTTAAAACATCTGTTGGTGTCTTTGTGTTGGACTAACACACAAAACTAAGTCCATCGGTTAAATTCGGTTAAGTTGGTTAAGTTGGTGCCCTTGTTATAGGGAAGAGTGGACGTAGGATTTGGTTTGTCCGAACCACTATAAATCTTGTGTGCCTTCTTTGCTTTGATTAACTGTTCTCACATCGCACAACTTTAAAAGCGCATACATATTCTAAGTTAAGATCGATTAGCACCAAGCTTACGATCGATCGATTTCGACAATTTTGTCAACTGATTAAAATACCAACTTTGGAATCGATTTATACAAACCGGTTTTTCACACGGGTAAAACTTAAGCTTCCGCACACATCGTTAAAACGATAGTTACAATCGATCTTACTCTGATCGATAAGTTGGTTATCGGTCCGAATCGATTCACTTTCCCTCTGATCAAAGCTAATCGCTATCACACCCGATCCGCACGAAAAAGTTTTTGAAGTCTATTCACCCTCCCTCTAGACTTTTGCCCTCACAAACCCGTTAAGGGACCTCTGAGTGGTATCGAGTCTTGGTTCTACTGACCCTCAATGACTCATGGTATCATCGATTCTTGAGGAAGAATCTTTGTGGTCAATGGTGATCTTGAAAAACCATTTTTAAAACTCATTCATTTTCCAAAATCACTCGGCAGATGGATAACACCTCGTATATGTATCATGATCTGCAGAAGTTCTCAATCGATGAGTATGCAGATTGGGCCATATATATCCAACCATCTAAAGCTCGATCGATTGGGAGAATGATGGAAGTCATTGAAAGAGGACCCATCATTATTTATCACGACAACCCCGCAATGGAGGAGATACGAGACTTTGCCCGGAAGTCTCGTCATTTAAAAAGCCCAAATTTTGATGGATGCGTAAGAGAGGAAATCGATACTCTAGATACTATCGCAAGGCATATTATCATGAAAACAATGGATAAGGTCACCAAAGAAAAGATTAAGTATCTCAAATCATGAAAGCAATGTGGGATACTCTGAGATTTAATTTGGAAACGAACAGATAAAAGATAAATAGCTCACAAAGTTTAACCGGTGAAGTTCGAGAAACCAAGATGTTGCCCAAATCTAAAACCATCAACGAACTCGATGGAAGAATTACTATGTCTATAAACAAGCTTTAGAACTTGGTAGAGATGTCCGATAAAGATATCAACTACAAAATTCTAAGGTCTCTCACCAAGAAGTGGGATATGAAGGTCACGGTGATCAAGGATTGCCAAGACATCTCAAAAAATTAAACCAAGCGCCTTGTTCTTGAGCCTTAAAGCTCACGAGTTCGATTTGATTGAGAGAGGACAAGCGGATGAAGATGAGGAAAAGTTGAAGCCTCAACTTCAAAATCGCCACTTTTAAGGCAACCAAAGAAAGAGAACGAAGGCCAACGAACCTATTGGGAATATAATGAGTCAGGCGATCAGATCGCTCGCTTACCGGGAAGCTTGAGAAGTCGGGGCGTCCAACTTGGTAAGTATCGAAGATTTTATAAGGACTATCAACATAGCGAGAAAGAAGTAGGAGATCGCCAACAGATCTCCGGAAGAACAAGATCTGATGATCGGAGGGATCACCGAGATGAAAAGGAAGAGAAAAGTCTCGAATGAGGAAAGAAGAGAAACCAATCGAAGAAGAAGCTCATTCTACTATCGAAAAGGCAAGTCACCGATAGGTCGATGTATGAGCGATTCACTCCGAAAGAAAGATTCGGTGGATCAAGAGCATGCTTCAATCATGGTAAGCCAGGTCACTATAGTGCAGATCGTCCAGAAATGACGACGAGAGAGAGGGAAGAAAACAGAAATGAAGAGAGCAACATTACAGGGACAAGGGCCATGGTTGCCGACACGCCAGAATAGATTTATTCCTATCTCCGCCTCCGGAGGACTCGGATACTCCTCTCAGAAAGACTTCTACCGGACCGTGCCGCCGACTTCTAAGAAAATGAAGATCCGATATTCTCTTCGTGACGATGATGAGATCCTCGGCGGATGGCCAGGAGGACCAATCGAGGTAACCTCCAAACTTACTTCGCTCGCTTTCTACACTGCTATAATATAACACTACTGGGAGATCGACCAGCTCTACTCCGAGCAATTGCTTGAAGATCTCTCAAATGCAAGAGACACTTATGCTATAGTGGAAGTTTAAAATGATAAGCCGAGGACCGAAAATAATCGACTTTGCAAAGAAAATGATCTATGTAAAGCCTCCGAACTTAGATCGGTTGAAGCCTTTCGAAGCAATCGAGGAATTTAAAATTCTCGAAGTTAAAGCTTCGATCAGAGAAGCAGATCAAAGATCACCGGCAATTAACAAACAAAGAAGTCGATGACTTCAAAATCCTACAAGCAAAATTCGATGAAATGTTCCAAAAGCATGAAAGTCTAAAAACATCCGAGGATGATCTCAAGAAGAAAATGGAAGTTTTTCAAAAAATCATCTAAAACCGCTTCAAGACATGAACGCCTATTTTCGAACAACGATTAATAAGAAGGACTTGGCTATGACAACCCTTCCACATCCTCAAAAAGCCCCTACCGATTCATCTCAAAAAAGGTGTATTCGATTTAAATTTACGACAAAGATACATCAAAAGCCAAATATGTATCTAATAAGGAAAAAGGACCAGCTTGAGCGGGTAAAGGCGGTGCCCGTAACGGAAATGAAATGAACCCCAACCGGTAAAGCATCACCGAGAAATCAACGAGAAGAACCCAGTTCTTCCGAAGAAACCCTCAACCTAATCAACAGATCGAAATCGAAAAAGACAACCCGTAAAAGGGAAGTACAACTGAGACCCAATCAAGGTCACCGCCTAATAAGCATGCTTCGTAAATCAAAAAACCACCTATGCCTAAAAGATATGAATCTTTTAATGGTAGCAATCGTACCTACCCCTTATAATCGAAAATCTAGGGTCACTTTTTGAACCACCGGATAGGAAGAAGACAAACGTAAAAAGGAAAATCCCAAATCTTCTAATTCATCCAAGGTTCACACTAATAATCATACAAAAACAGAAAGATATAAAGAGATGTATGATTATGTTGGACAGTATGGGAGACAAATCAGGCCTTCGATCTAACCGATCACAATAGAAGTGCTCGTTTGTATGGCTTCCCCAAAACTAACCCTAACCCCTCAGACCCAATCCAAAAGGGGTACCTAAAACTGATCGATTGCGAGGATCGCGTGGTCCGCGGCCAACAAAGGAGGTGTGCAAGAACTATCTCGCACATCGATAGTGGATGCTCAAGGCACATGATCGAAGCAAACATCTCTCACCTTACATAGAACGAAAGGCCAGCGTGTACTCTTGGTGATGATAACTTTGGTATACCAAAGGGTTGGAACCTTAGAGAATGACGATGTACAAATAATCGAGTCTCGTATGTCGAAGGTCTAAAGCACAACCTATTATCGGTTTCACACCCTGCGACAACGGATTCGGTGTTGAGTTCTCAATCGATCAATGCACTATCAAGAATCGAGCCACTCAACAGATTTTTTGGTGGTTCAAGGAAAGGGACGATCTACACAAATGATTGGAACAGTTGCCAAGAAATGCATGCTTAATTGTCAAGAGTTCCAAAAGTAGCGGTTGGCTCGCACAAAAGAATGAGCCATCCCGAACTTTAAAACTCTTAACAAAATAGCAAGGATGTCTCTAGTAGAAGGACTTCGAATGAAGTATTTTCAAAGGATCGGACATGTCTTGCGTATCGGAAAGGAAAACAGTCAAAGCTTCATTCAAGGGAATTCCAGGACCGCATCCAAAGAAGGTCTTGCATTTGCTTCATATGGATCTATTCGGACCCGATTACGATCGATCTCTCAACGGACGGAATATACTCTAGTAATCGTGGATGATTATTCCAAGTTTACAGGTTATATTCTTACACAAGAAGAATGAGACGACTACGAAGATACAGAAATTGCTAAAACGATTACAAAATGAGAAGGGTGTCGATGTAGTAAAAAATCGAGATCGATAAAGGCATGAAATTTACGAACTCTTTTATTATCGATTTTTTTCTCGAGTTTGGTATCTGACATGAAACATCAAATGAGGACGCCTCAACAAAATGGAGTAGGTGAGCGGAGGAACAGAACTCTCAAAGTAGTTTGCACAATGTTAGTGAACATGCGATACCAAGCCGTTTCAAGGTAAGCAATCAACATTGCATGCCATACTCGAGCAATGGATGTCTTCGACTAAGGCTCACTACAAAACACCCTATGAACTGTGGAAGGACGAAAACCTCGTGTCTCTTACTTCCATATTTTTTGGGTGTAAGTGCTTCATACACAACAATGGGAAGAGTCGGGTTGAAGACTTTTGAGGCCAAGTCGGATGAGGTATATTTCTAGGATATTCCTCATCTAGCAAGGCTTTCAGGGTCTACAATGAACCCCCTACTTGTGGAAGAAACACCCCATGTAGTCTTTGATGAAGCATCTTACGATCAAGAGAAATCTGCATGAGAACAAGATGTACCACGATCAACAAGAATCGATTTTCGAATATGGATCAATTTAACGATCAAGGAAAAAGAATCGAAAATCGTAACAATTTACATTCCAGATCTAGCTGTCTCACCAAATCAATCAGATCCTAAGGTACGAACAACTATCGATGAAGAAGGCCGATTCAAATTTGAGATAAGAAACAACCGAACCATCCGGTTCGGGGGAACATCTGAAGTTCCTACGAACAGACATCGACACATGATGAGTCCAACATCACCGAGACTTGTTCTTATCAAGTGGATCATAACTCCGCTCCACTCCCAATCGCTAGTAATGAAATTTTATCGAAACGGACGATGTTCTCCAAAAATGCAAATCGAATGAAGGACTGGATAACCAATCATCCAACAGATGCGATAATCGGAGACCCATCCGATAAAGTTAAAACTAGACATCGATGGTGAAAGTGCCATGTATTGTTTGTTATCTCGCCTATGAAGGAACCTACAACTATAGAGGAAGCTCTACAGACGCCTAAACCGGATTCTAGCCATGCGGGAGGAAAGCTAGAATAAATAAAGAAATCAAGTTTGGGAACTAGTGGACGTACCAGTCATCAAGACGTAATTGGCACGGGTGGATCTTCAAGAACAAGAGAGATGAGAAAAATGTCATCACTGTAAATAAGGCAAGACTTGTTGCTAAGGGGTATTCACAATCGGAAGAATTGATTACGATGAGACCTTTGCACCATCGCTGTCTAGAAGCCATTCGGGTTGCTTCGCATATGCTTCCCCGAGAGGGTTCATCGTATCGGATGGACGTAAAGAGTGCTTTCTTAAACGGGGTACTAGCAGAGGAAGTTTATGTCGAACAACCTCCAGGCTTTGAAAAGGGCAACCAAGTGTACCGTTTAAGAAAAACTCTTTATGGCCTGAAACAGGCTCCTCGAGCCTGGTATGATACACTCTCTCAGTTCTTGATCGAAAGTGGGTTCACTAAAGGAACAAAGGGACGAACCTTATTGCAATAGAAGATGGAGAAGATATTACGATGGTTCAGATTTACGTGGACGACATCATCTTCGGATCTCCTAACAAGAGTCTATGTGAAAGATTCAGCAAACTGATGCAAGGAAAATTCGAGATGTCCATGATGGGTCAGATGAATTACTTTCTGGGTCTTCAAGTTAAACAAAGTATGTAAGGATATTCATCTCGCCAAGCAAAGTACACTAGAATTTATTGGCTAAGTTTGGAATTCAAAATTGTAAGGAAGCCAAAATTCTATGATGACCGGATTCAAGATGGATCGAGATGAGGATGGTCGAAAAACAAATCGGAAGGAATATAGGGCTCTCATTGGATCTCTACTATACCCGACCGCCAGCCAGACTGATATCACTTTTTGCGGTAGGTGTATGTGCGGATTCGTAAATCCAATGATCGACCACCTAGAAGCGACTAAGCGGATTCTTAAGTATCTGAAGGACAATAAACCTTGGTTTATTTTACCCATCCGATGATAATCTAGAGCTTAGTGGGTATTCGATTACGATTATGGAGGTTGCAAGATTGATGAAAAAATCAACCTCGAGAACATGTCGGTTCTTAGGAAGTAAACCGATCTCGTGGTTTTCAAAGAAGGTTATCATTGCGACATCTACGGTTGAAGCGTAATATATGGTCTGCGAGAAGTTGTTGTTCCCAACCGCTCGGCTTAGTCGGCAATGAGGGATTATAACATTGAAGCTAACAATGTACCTATTTTACGTGTGATAATAGTAAAGCTATTGCAATCACTCGTAATCCTGTTCTACATACAAGATGCAAGCATGTGGATGTCGACACCACTTTATAAGAGATCACGTTGAAAAGAAAAATATCGAATGGAAAAAGATTCATAATTGATATATGAATATACCGATATTCTAACCAAGCCACTAGTTGAGATCGATTCGAGAGAATTATGCAATGAGCTAGGGCTTCTAGATCTTGGAGAAAAGGCACCTAAAATTCATGATGGATTGTTCTCGAGAAAAAATTTGGTTAAGAGACTAACCGGATAGAAAGGAATCGGATTGAGTTTGGTATCTCAACTGATCAGAAGATCAGTCAAGGAACTGATGTGAAAAATCGATCAGATTTACATGTTACCAGATCCAAAGGAACTGATCAGATTTTAAGGATTACCAGATTTAAGGTCTATCAGTTTAAAGGAACTGATCGGATTTAAGGTTTATCAGATTAAAGGAAATGCTCAGTTTAAAGGATTATCTGATTAAATCAATTTGGTTATAGTACTTCTTTGTGAGTCGATTTAGCTGATATTCAACAAGCAAGATTCAGAGATTAACATTAACAATAATCGATAAGAAAGCAGAAATTTACACAACGATGAAATAACAGAACTTTTCATTGATAAAAACCCGAAGGTGAGGTTACATTACAAGATACAAGTACAAAGGACCCGGAGGTCAGTACATTAGTAATAACCAAAAACCCAAACCCTAAACCCTAAACCTATAACCCTAAACCTTCATCCAAACCCAAACCCGATCTACAGGGGGGGTGATTAAGAGGAGGAGAGAGAGACTTTAAGATCTTATGCTCTCTTTTTCCCCCACTTAACAGGGTGAGGGGGGCTTGAAAGGTAATCCTATGCCGCAAACTGATGGACTCTCCAAGTGGAGTGAGAGCGGCCTTGATAGGATTTTTAAGCCAGGAGCCCTAAGAAAGAGTCAGTGGGCTCTCCAGCTGTTAAATGGTGAGGTGATATACGAAGATCAGTTGTTGGCTGATCAAGATCGCATATCAAACTCACGTTCATTTTCAGACTAAGTCTGTTGATGGTAGTTACGTCATAACGATAGACACACAAGGTGCATACGGATAGGAGAAGTGTCTTCTCGCTTGCAAATAAGAAAGTTCCTCCATGGTGGTAGAGAAGCTTTGCAACAATCGTATGTGAAATCTTTGACGATAACGAAAAACAAAGAATAAGGGGCGCAAAGGTTGATTTGAAAAAGCTGAATTCATTGAAAAAAGGGGTAAAATATTTGCCTAATCTTAACCGGAAATAAGGGTTCACCAAGATACATGATTTCACAAAGAAAATAAGTATGGTGAATGGGTTATGTTGTGTAAAATAATTGGTCCAATTTATAGAGGCCAAGCAAGGGTGCAAATGCAAATTCAAGCTCTCAAAACCTTTTAGAGAAATTTGCATCAAAAGGACAGCGTGTAGGAATCACGATCGATAATTGGATAAATTTACTACGGATTGACATATCGAAGATTCGGATGATAATTCGCAAGATAGTCAAATCCCGCCAACTTAGGAATAGAGACTACTATTCTAGACTAAGTTTTGGCGGTAACACTTATTCCAAGAATTGACTTGATCCGAGAAGATTCAGATTAGGTCAATCAAAATCGATACATTCGGTTTATCGATAAGAAAGATCAAATTGAGCTTAAAACCACAAATCGATGCATCGATCTATGGGAAAATCGAAATATCAGGTTGGAGGGGAACTTCAACCGATAAAGGAGGATCGAAGGAAATCGACGATTCAAGGAAGATCACCGAGCTTGAAACCTCAACAAATCGATGCAAGTGAAGAAGATCGGTTAAAAGGATCGGGTTAAAATTTTAAGGCTTAGACAGAATAACTAAGATCAACAAGTGAAATCAACATTGACAAGTGGTATTGACTGATTACAATATCAGTCAACCAGATACGCATTTCTTTTCTCTTGTTCTTTGCTGACTTATCGGATCTTATCTGATATTACTTGCCTTCTGTAACAATTTCCCTGTGACGTATTACCATTATCCCTGTGACGTATTTCCTGCAAATCATTTAATGCGGACGTGGGGAACATGTATTAACTACTATTGAACGTGCTTTTAAATCCAAAAAGTTTTTTTAAATGCGTGCTTTCACGACCCTACGATCAAAACCGCTTAACGGAGCGTTTAATCTTTTCAAACGGTTGATCTTCCAAATCTTGTCTTCTTTTTCCCTGCAATCTTTATAAGGTTCATCAAAACCTACGAGAGTTTTTCTGTGTCACAAACTTGCATTCTATTCTCTGAAAAACTCCAAATTATCTCTGTGCGATTCAAAACGATTTCTTAGGTTTCAAAACTATCTTCGAAAATTTGAATCTGGTAATTTCTTTTACTTGATGAATCTTTCTTTCCGTTAAAAACCGTTGATCTCAAAAAGTTTTTCTTTTTTTAATGGTATCACGAATTTTGCTTCAACGCCTTCTTGTTTTTTTTCCGTTGTATAATATTGATATTGATTATGCACAAATTTAAATGAGTCTATCTTAAATCGTAGATGGCCACTCATGGACTAGGAAAGATTATGTACAACTATGAATCGCAACGAAGATCTTTGAAGACAAGTTCGTTTCGATTTGGAATCACCGAGGATCCCGAATCCGTGGAGGTGGAACAAATTAAAACGAAGAAGGCCGGATCGAAATATATTGCTCTGCTCATTTGCAATCCAAAGATGCGAAGATGAAGCACTCTGATTTCTCTGAGAATTTGAGTGTGGATTCGAGAAAATCCGAGAGACGAATCGATATCGTCGATCGACGGAGAAGAAATCGGGACCGACAAATGCGTACATCACTCGTGCATTCGACTTGCCAAAAGGGCGAATCTCACCGCGACACTACATGGGAGAATGAGGACGAAAGAGATCGAAAAGGAGCTCTTCAGAGGCCGACAAACATCGAAAAGCCGGATTTATCGTGCCAATGCTCAAAAGAAAGTACTGATCGTTGTTTGACATTCTGTCAAGACAATCATGGGCATTTCATTCAGCCCGATGCTCTCACATCTGTCAAAATGTGCACAGATGGGCGCAATAATTGATGGAGCACAGAACATCAATTGGCACGGCTTCCTGAAAGCCATCTTACTCCAAGAACACGATAAATTTGGAGTCAATGAATCCAGGCAGATCTACCTGAAAAAGAGAATAAGCAATCTCAACAAGGTTGCAGTTATCTTAAAGGACAAACTGCCAAATGCTGAATGGAATCAGGATGGACTGAAGTCCTACAATGCCTTCCTCTCATCAACTTCAGTTATATATGGGCCACCAGACGATGACAAGGAGCCCACTCCAACAAAACTGAAGAAAGGAAAGAGCAAAGAAGCCGCCTCGTCCACACCAGTTGCTCCCCAGAAGAAGAAACGAAAACTGGTAAAGGCCCAGGAGAAGAGGCCGAAGAAGGCAAAGCAAGCTACCATGACTCTGGTACTAGAAGATGAGTCAAGAAGAAAGAAAAGCCGTAACGATCTGTTTGCACAACAAAGAACGTAATCGAGCCGGCCAAGTTTCTCAACTTTGAGGGCTCGCCAGAACGATCCGAGGAAGAAGCCAAGTTGAACGATCTCCTTCTCCTCGACCTCGGTGATTCACCGCTTCGATCAAGGTCGCCGAGCATGTCTCTCCTGCTTAGTTCACTCTTTCATAAAAGCAACCTTCATCGGATTCGACCTTTCAGCTTACGATGTGGAACCGAGACACAATCGCCTCCACAAACAGTAAACCACTTTGCCGAACCAATCAGACAACTTCCGCCTACTCAAGCACAACCAGAAGCCTCCACATCTCATCCAACAGAATCTGGACAGACAATTCCTGAGTCCAGAACAACAAAGACCATCACTGGAAAAATGGTCGACCGAGAATTGAACGAAAATTGATGAGATGTATCCTGGCGGGTCGCCCATCCTGCTATCGAGAAGAAGTCATGGAGATCCTCACCGAGAGATCTCAGTTAAAAAAAGCTTCTCGGATCTTATTTTACTTGTTGAATGATGGGCGGTGCTGATGAGTTTGCAGATTTTGACTTCGATATGAGGAAGTCTGCCAAAGTGGGATCACCAGCTGAGCTAATATCTGATAAATCTGTGAAAGCTCTGATCCACAGGAAGTTGGGATTGACAGAAGAAGAAGAGCTGGAGACTGCTCAAGAAGCTCCAGAAACATACGCTGAAATGAAGGATGCAGGAGCTGCCGATGATAGTGGAACTGGTGCTGCAGTTCACGACCAACCACTGGAGGCACAAACAACTGAACCTGATCAAGTGATGAATCCAATTCCTACATCTCAAATCACCGCTGATCAACTTCAGGAGATCAGATCTTGTCTCAAAGATCTCCTGAAAGAAGAAATTGAGGGAGTGCTAACTGATCAGAGGCAGATTGGTCTCAAACAAATCGAAGCAATCAGAGATCAGTTCTCCCAATCCATGACCACCATGTCTGCCGAGCTTACAAAATCAGTTGACGACAAGCTGAAACAGGTGGATCAAAAACAATCTTCTTTTCTCGACGCCAATCGAGAAAAAAACTAGAGTTATCGTAAGAGAAATTTGACAAAATGATTTGGACACTCTGCTCTACAATGGAATCGCCAAGACAGAGCTAATTACAACGCTCGAATCTAACAAAATCAAGCTTGTGTTTATCTACTCTGAGATCTCAACCAGCATTATCGATCCAACTTTGGTTCTCGACTTCCCACCTCAATACTCTTTTGATCAAACCAAAAAGGGGAAGGATCTGAAAACCAACCGACACATCGAAGATCGACTCATACGGATAAGGCCCATGGACAAAGCTCAATGGCAAGAAAGGCTGCTGCGGGTGCTGGGACATCAAAATCTGTACCAGTTACTCAGACCAGGAAAGTCACTAGAAGCACAAATGACCCGACCCAGCCGAGATAAGGAGCTAGCCGTAAGATTGTCCAAAAAGCAGATGACTGAAGAAGAAAGAAGAAAGCGTAAAAATCGCACAAGGAAGAGTTGAAAACGGAAGTTCAAATCGAGGGCTAAGAAAGGATTGACTGGAAAATCAGTACGAGAACCTCAGTTGCCAGCAAGAGTCGACGAGATCATACCAAAAACTGCTGCACACGCTAAGAGGTTTGAGGAATGGAATAAGATCATAAGTGAATGGCTTATGGATGCTTTTGTCCTTGATCTTGTTCCACAAGAAGAATCTCCAGATGATGAGTTCCTCAACTGGTTACAGAATAAATATCCAGACTTTCTGAAGTATCTGGAAAATGAGGCCAAGCTTATAAATGTAAAGATATCTCGCCAAGAGTATGATCTGTTAGTATACTCGAAGAAAGGCGGATGGCTCATTTGGACAGACCGGCATTTGAGAGATTCTACTTTGACATCTTGAGCAAAACGCATAACCCGACCAAGAGCAAAGCATCGATGTCAAATGGAAACTCTATCAGTTTTCAACGTTCCACAAGATCGAGAGAAATGCGGAAGGATACAAGCCCAAGGAGAAGAATCGGAAGGCGTCGAGGATCACCAAGCTTTTCAATTCAAACTTTTCTGATGTAACATGTAATCAACATATCTAATGAAAAGTTTATTTTTCTGATCCCAAGACAAAATCTCTTTGTCTTCGATTATATGCTCTTTAAACTGTTCTATACTTATCAATCGTTTGGTTTCTCGGTGTTTTGGTTTCATCAAAAAAGGAAATTGTTGGGAAATTTAGTTTTGATGAAAGTTCCAAAAACACATGTAATAGGACCACCGGACTAACTAGTTAGGTATCGATGTTTACATTACCGCTATAGGAGACCAGTTGATAATGATTGCATAGAACAACCGATGTAATAGATAGGTCACATATTGAGGGGAACTCAATATGTATAGGTCGAATCCGAGATTCGTAAGAAAATGATATCCGTCAAACGGGCGTAATGCAAAACCGTAATCTAAGATCGGATCGATCCGATCTAGTTAGATAACTTCAAATTGAAGTCATGAAGTTCAAACTTAGAATACTCAAGATCGATGACTTCGAAGATCGCACCCGGAAGACCTACATCGCCGAGTCCGCCAAAGAAGCTAAGTCAACAGTAGCCGGAAGACTCTATCGTAGACCGATCGGTCTTGGATCGATCAAAGTCGGCCACTAAGTGAAAAATCGATGTTTCACTTGATCATACGTCGATGATCCGAGCGAAAGAATGTCAACCTTAGTTGGAAGAACAACACTTTAAAGTAAGTCTTCCATCCATAAGGAAGAGACACGTATGAACGTAGGCGATACTCATGGGGATTCGATGATGCTCTCTCCCGACGGCCACAAATACATATTCACGCTTTCGCCATGCCGCCTGAAGCACGCCACATCAAGCCGCAAGTCTACCAAAATAGCACGAAATTCAAATTGCTCTCCAACGGCTCTTTGATTTCAAGGTCTATAAATATGGGATCACACTTGAGTGAAGACACGGAAATTATACTGAAAAAGCTTGACAAAACAAAAATACTCGATTTCATACGAAGAACACAAACAAGAAGCTTATTCTATATAGTGTTCATCCCTTAAGTTCTTAGCATAGAAATCTTTTCATCTAAATTTGTTAGGGTCGCTTATACACAAGAAAAGATTTCATAGTTGAACTAAAACAATCTTACCCAAACCCCAAGTTAGGATAAGTTGTTTAGCAAGAAGATTCGATCTAGGGTTTCTAATACTTGATTTATGGGATCGGTTGAGTGAGAACTCTTAAAACATCTGTTGGTGTCTTGTGTTGGACTAACACACAAAATTAAGTCCAAATGGTTAAGTTGGTTAAGTTGGTGCCCTTTGTTATAGGGAAGAGTGGACGTAGGATCGGGTTTGTCCGAACCACTATAAATCTTGTGCCTTTCTTGCTTTGATTAAGCTGTTCTCACATCGCACAACTTTAAAGCGCATACATATTCTAAGTTAAGATCGATTAGCACCAAGCTTACGATCGTCGAACGGACAATTTTGTCAACCGATTAAAATACCAACTTTGGAATCGATTTATACAAACCGGTTTTTCACGGGTAAAACTTAAGCTTCCGCACACATCGGTTAAAGCGATAGTTACCGAAGCGATCCTGCTTTCTGGTGATCGATAAAGTTGAATTATCGATCCCGGCGATTCACTTTCACTTCTCGATCGGGCTAATCTTCTATCACACCGATGCGCACGAAAAAGTTTTTGAGTCTATTCACCCTCCCCTCTAGACTTACGCCCTCCAAAAACCCGTTAAAGGACCTCTGAGCCGGCAATTGCGGGATTTGATGCTACCTCTACTGTAATGGCTACAAAGTACAAATTCACACTTTTTGGCCATACGGTTCCGGCTAAATCACATCAAGCTCCGCAAGTCTACTAAATATAGCCGAAATTCAAATTGCTCTCCAACCGCTCTTTGATTTCAAGGTCTATAAATATGGGATCACACTTCAGAGTGAGATAACGGAAACGCTGAACAATCAAGAAGCTCAAGCTAATATCAGATTTCCGCACAAGAACACGAACAAGAAGATTAATTTTTATTAAGTGTTCATCCCATAAGTTCTTAGCATAGAAATCTTTTCATCTAGCTGTTAGGCTGCTTATACGCAAGAAAAGATTTACTAGTTGGAACCAAAACAATCTTACCCAAACCCCCAAGTTAGGTTAAGTTGTTTAGCAAGATTCGGACTAGGGTTTCTAGTTACGATCTCTGCAGGATCGGTTGAGTGTGAACTCCTTAAACATCTAGTTGGTGTCTTGTGTTGGACTTACACATAAAACAAAGTCCACTTGGTTAAGTAGGTGCCCCTTGTGATAGGGAAGAGTGGGCGTGGGGGTTTTATACGAACCACTATAAATCTTGTGTGCCTTTTTACCGCTTTGATTAATCGACACACAATCGCACACAACCTTTAAAAGCGCATACATTTCCAAATCGAGATCGATTAGCACCAAGCTTGGATCTCATCAAAACTTGACACTTGATCAACCGATTAAAAAGATTAACTTTGGAATCGATTTTATCAAAAGCTGGTTTTTCACGGGTAAAACTTAAGCTTCCACACACATCGTTAAACTGATAGTTACGGTAATCGCCTTGAAGAAGGATCGAAGTTGGTTATCGGCCCAAACCATTCACTCACACTCCGATCGAGTTAATCGCCTCACACTTTGATTTAGACAAAAGTTTTCGAAGTCTATTCACCCCCCTCTAGACTTACGCCTTCCACAAACCCCGTTAAGGACCTACAAGTGGTATCGAGCGATTGGTTCTCTTGACCCTTGACTTTGTGTATCATCGATTCTTGAGGAAGAATCTTTGTGGTCGTTATCGAATCCGATCTTGAAAACCGTTTTTAAAACTCATTCATTTTCCAAAGTCACCAAAGCATGGATAACAACTCGGGGAATGTATCATGATCTCACCAAGTTCTCAATCGATGAGTATGCGATTAGGCCATATATATGTCCAACCATCTAGGTTCGATTGGCGGCGTAATGATGGAAGTCATCGAAAGAGGACCCATCATCATATATTCGACAACCTGCGGTTGGAGGAGATCCAACTTTGCCTCCTTAAGTCTTGTGCGAAAAAAAGCCCAAATTTGATGGATGCGAAGAAAGAAAGCTAAGCACACTCTAGATACTATCGCAAGGCACATTATCATGAAAACAATGGATAAGGTCACCAAGGAAAAGATTAAGTATCTCAAATCTGCGAAAGCAATGTGGGATACTCGCCGAGATATATGAGGAAATGAACAGATAAAAGATAGCGTCTACAAGCGAAACCGGTGAAGTTCGAAAAATCAAGATGCTGCGCCAACGAACCATCAACGAACTCGATGGAAGCATTACAATGTCTATAAACAAGCCCGAGAACTTGGTAGAGAGATGTCCGATAAAGATATCAACTACAAAATCCTAAGGTCTCTCACCAAGAAATGGGACATGAAGGTCACGGTAATCAAGGATTGCCAAGACATTTCAAAGATGAAGCCAAGTAGCTTGTTCTTGAGTCTTAAAGCTCACGAGTTCGATTTGATTGAAAGAGGACAAGTTCGATGAAGATGAGGTACCACCTGAAGCCTCAACTTCAAAATCGGTTGCTTTTAAAGGCAACCAAAGAAAGTGAACGAAGACCAACGAACCTATTGGGAATATAATGAGTCGGGCGCGAATAGATCGCTTTCTGCTACTGGAAGCTTGAGAAGTCGAACGTCCAACTTGGTAAGTATCGAAGATTTTATAAGGACTATCAACATAGCCGAGGGAGATAGGAGATCAGCCAATGATCTCCGGAAGAACCGGATCGATGATCGGAGGGATCACAGAGATGAAAGGAAAATAGATAATCGGTCGAGGAAGGAAGAGACAACCAATCGATGTATACTCGACTACTATCGAAGGGAAGTCACCGATAGGTCATACAGACGGGTGATTCACCCGAAGGAAAGGTTCTCGTGGATCAAGGAGCGTGCTTCAAATCGCGGAGAAGCCAGTCACTATAGCGCAGACGCCTGACTGACGCCAAGAGAAAAGGGAAGAAAAGAGAAATGTAAGAGAGCAACGTTATAGGGGACAAAGAGTCATGGTTCTCGACACGCCGAAATTGGGACATTCCTATCCGCCCTCGGAGGACTCTGGATACTCTCCTGAGAAGACTTCTCCGGTTGACTTCTATGAAAATGAAGATCTGATATTCTCTTGACGATGATGAGATCTCTTTGATGGCCATGAGGACCAATCTGGAGGGTAACCTCCAAAACCTCGCTTCCCGTTAACACTCACTATCATTAGCACACCGGCCGGGAGATTGACTTGGTACTCTACTCGAGCAATTGCTTGAGGATCTCTCCAATGCAAAGAGACACTTATGCTATAGTGGAAGTTCGAAATGACAAGTCGAGAATCGAAAATAATCACCTTGCTAAGGAGAATGACCTCAAGAAAACCTCTCCAACTTAAATTGCTGAAACCGCCGTAGAGGCAACCGAGGAATGTAAAATTCTGAAAGTTAAGGCTTCGATCGGAGAAGCAGATCAAAGATCAACTGGATATTAACAAACAACAAGCTGATGATTTCAAACTTCTTCAAGCAAAATTTGATGAGCTATTCAATGCATGAAAGTCTCGAAATCATCCGAGGATAATCTACGTAAGAAAATAGAGGTTTTCACAAAATCATCTAAAACCGTTCAAGACATGAACACCTATTTTCAACAACGATTAATAAGAAGGGACTTGGCTATGAGAACCTTTCCACATCCTCAAAAGCCCCTACCGATTCATCTCAAAAAGGTGTAATCGCATTTGAGTTTCGGCAAAGATACACCAAAAGCCAAACATGTATCTAATAAGGAAAAAAGACTTTGTTGAAAGCGTGTAAAAGCAGTGCCTAACCGTAAGGGGAACATAAATGGACCCCAACTGTAAAGCATCGATCGAGGAATCAACAAAGAACCAAGTTCTTCGAAGAGACCTCAACTCGATCAACAGATCGAGAATCGAAAAAAACAACCTCAGTAAAAGGGAAGTCCAATCGAGACCCAATCAAGGTCACCGCCCTAATAAGCATGCTTCGTAAATCCGCAAAAACCACCTATGCCAAAAAGATATGAATCTTTTGATGGTAGCGATCGTACCTACCCCTATAATCGTAAATCTAGGGTCACCACTTTTTGAACCACACCGATAAAAAGAAGACAAATGTAAAAAGATAAATCCCAAGTCTTCTAAGTCATCCAAGGTTCACACTAATAATCATACAAATCAGAAAGCATATAAAGAGACGTATGATTATGTTGATAGGTATGGGAGACAAATCAGGCCTTCTGATCTAACTGATCACAATAGAAGTGCTCGCTTGTATGGATCCCCAAAACTAATCCTAACCCCTCAGACCCAATCCAAAAGGGGTACCTAAAGCCCCGATTTGGCTCTTGAGGATCGCGTGGGCTTGGCCAACAAAGGAGGTGTGCAAGCAACTATCCGGTACATCGATAGTGGATGCTCAAGGCACATGACAGAAGCAAGCACCTCCTCACCATTCATACATAGAAACGAAAAGGCCCGTGTACTCTTCGGTGATGATAACTTTGGTTATACCAAAGGGTTCTAACCTTAGAGAATGATTATGTACAAGTAACTGGAGTCTCGTATGTCGAAGGTCTGAAGCACAACCTACTATCGGTTTCACAATTCTGCGACAACGGATTCAATGCACTATCAAGAATCGAGCCACTCAATAGATTTTGCTAACTGGTTCAAGGAAAGGGACGATCTACACAGCTGATTGGAACAGTTGCCCAAGAAATGCATGCCTGATTGTTAAGAGCTCCAAAAAAGAATAGTTGGCTCGCACAAAAGAATGAGCCATCTGAACTTTAAAACTCTTAATAAGATAAAGAAGGATGTCTCTAGTGGAAGGACTTCCCAATGAAGTATTTTCAAAGGATCAGACATGTACTGCATGTCAGAAGGGAAAACAAGTCAAAGCTTCATTCAAGGGAATTCCCGGACCGGCATCCAGCAGAGTACTGCTAAAAAGATTACAAAATGAGAAGGGTGTCAGTGTAGTAAAAATCAGATTAGATAAAGGTACATAATTTTTGAACTCTTTTATTAACGATTTTTTGCTCTAAGTTTGGTATACAGCAATGAAACATCAGCTGCAAGGACGCCACAACAAAATGGAGTAGCTGAACGGAGGAACAGAACTCTCAAAGAAGCTGCTCGCACGATGTTAGCTGAACATGCAATACCAAGCCGTTTCTGGGCAGAAGCAATCAACACTGCATGCCATACTCAGAACAGATGTCTTCTGACTAAGGCTCACTACAAAACACCCTATGAACTGTGGAAGGACAGAAAACCTCGTGTTTCCTACTTCCATGTTTTTGGGTGTAAGTGTTTCATACACAACAATGGGAAGAGTCAGTTGAAAACCTTTGAGGCCAAGTCAGATGAGGGTATATTCTTAGGATATTCCTCATCTAGCAAGGCTTTCAGGGTCTACAACAGACGAACCCTACTTGTGGAAGAAACACCCCATGTAGTCTTTGATGAAGCATCTTCTGATCAAGAGAAATCTGCCTCAGAACAAGATGTACCTGATCAACAAGTACCTGATGCTCAGAAAATGGATCAGCTAACGATCAAGGAAAAAGAATCAGAAACCGTAACAATATACATTCCAGATCTAGCTGATTCACCAGATCATTCAGATCCTAAGGTACGAAAAACTGTCGGTGAAGAAGTCGATATACCGAGATAAGATCAATCAACTAACCATCCGGTTCGGGAACACTGAAGTTCCCACGAGCACGACATCGACACATGATGAGTCCAACATCACCGAGACTTGTTCTTATCAAGTGGATCATAACTCGCACCACTCCAATCGCTAGTAATGAAATTTTATCGAAATCAGACGATGTTCTCCAAACCGACGCAAATCGAGCGAAGGACACGGATAACCGGTCATCCAACCGATCGATAATCGGAGACCCATCTCGATAAAGTTAAAACTAGACATCGATTGGTGAAAGTGCCATGTATTGTCGCTTATCATCTATGAAGGAACCAACAACAATAGAGAAGCTCTACAAGACGCAAGTTTGGATTCTAAATGCGGGAGGGAGCTGAATAGTTTAAGAGAAATCAAGTTTGGGAACTAGTGGACGCACCAAGTCATCAAGACGTTATTGGCACGAAGTGGGTATTCAAGAACAAAAGAGATGAGAAAAACGTTATCACCGAAATAAGGCAAGACTTGTTGCTAAGGGTATTCACAATCGGAAGGAATTGATTGTGATGAGACCTTTGCACCGCCGCCGCCTAGAAAGCCATTCGGCAAGTTTAAGCATATCTTCCCACGAGAGGGTTCATCGTGTATCATATGGACGTAAAGAGTTCTTTTCTTAAACGGGTACTAGCAGAGGAAGTTTATGTCGAACAACCTCCGTGCTTTGAAAAGAGCAACCAGTGTACCGTCTAAGAAAAGCTCTCTATGGCACAAAAACAGGGCTCCTCGAGCTTGGTATGATACACTCTCTCGCTTCTTGATCGAAAGTGGGTTCACTAAAGGAACGAAGGGACGTAACCTTATTCGAGAATAGAAGATGGAGAAGATATTACGATGGTTCAGATTTACGTGGACGACATCATCTTGGGATCTCCCAACAAAAGTCTATGTGAAAGATTCAAAGAAACCGATGCAAGGAAATTCGAGATGTCCATGGTGGGTCGATGAATTACTTTTCGGGTCTTCAAGTAAAAGCAAAGTATGTAAGGGATATTCATCTGCTTAAGCAAAATACACTAGAATTTATTGGCTAAGTTTGGAGTTCAAAATTGTAAGGAAGCCAAAATTCCTATGATGACCGGATTCAAGATGGATCCATATGGATGGTCGAAAAAACAAATCGGAAGGAATATAGGGCTCTCATTGGATCTCTACTATACTGATGCGCCGAACCGATATAACCTTCGCAATAGGTGTATGTGCGATTTTCGAGCCAAATCCAATGATAAGTCACCTAGAAGCGGTTAGCGGATTCTTAAGTATCTGAAGGGGAATAACCTTGGTTTATTTTACCCATCGATGATAATCTAGAGCTTAGTGGGTATTACGATTACGATTATGGAGGTTGCAAGATTGACGGAAAATCCACCTCGGGAACTTGTCGGTTCTTAGGAAGTAAACCGATCTCGTGGTTTTCAAAAAGCGTACATCGATTGCAACATCTACTACTAAAGCGTAATATATATGGGCTGCGAAAAGTTTTTGTTCCCCAAAATCGCTCGGCTTAGTCGTGGTGAGGATTATAACATTGAAGCTAAGAATGTACCTATTTTACGTGACGATAAATAGTCTTTATTGCAATCACTCGTAATCTGTTCTACATACAAGATGCAAGCATGTGGATGTCGGGCACCATTTTATAAGAGATCATGTTGAAAAGAAGAATATCGAATGGAAAAGATTCATCTTGATATACGTAAAAAAGGTGATATTCTAACCAAGCCACTAGTTGAGATCGATTCGAGAATTATGAAATGAGCTAGGGCTTCGGATCTTGGAGAAAATGCACCTAAAATGTTTGATGGAATGATCTCCAGAACCAGCTGGTTGAGAAACTAATCAGTTCAAGTAAAATCATCTGAATTTGGTATCTCAACTGATCAGAAGATAAGTCAAGGAACTGATATGAGAAGGTACTGATCAGATTTAAAGTTTATCAGATTAAAGGAACTGATCGTTTAAAGGATTATCTGATTAAATCTGTTCAGTTATACTTTGTAAGTCGATTAAGCTGATATTCAACAAGCAAGATTCACAAGAGGTATTCACAAGATTAAAGCTTAAAATCGCATAAGTATACAGGAATTTTACACAACAATGGAATAATAGAACTTTTCATTGATAAAGACCCGAAGGTCAGATTACATTACAAGATACAAGTACAAAGGACCCGGAGGTCAGTACATAAGTCATAACCAAAAACCCGAAAACCTTAACCCTAAACCCTCATCCTAACCCAAGTAGAGCAGGGGAGAGAGAGATTTTAAATCTGATGCTCTCATTTTCCCCTACTTAACAAGGGTGAGAGAGGCTTTAAAGAAATCCTAAAAGCCGCTAAATGGGCTAAAACCAAAGGGAGCGGACAAATGCCTTGATAGGATTTTTTAAGCCAGAGCCCTAAGAAAGAGTCGGTGGGCTCTCCAACAAAATGGTGGGTTGATATACGAAGATCGCTTGTTGACCGATCAAGATCGTATATCAAACTCACGTTCATTTTCGAACTAAAGTCTGTTGATGGTAGTTCGTCATAACGATAGACACACAAGGTGCATACGGTTAGGAGAAGTGTCTTTTTTCGGTTGGTAACAAAGAAAGTTCCGCCGCCATGGTGGTAGAGAAGCTTTGCAACAATCGTATGTGAAATCTTTGATGACGACGAAAATAGTGATAAGGGACGCATAGGGTTGATTTGAAAAGCTGAAATCATTGAAAAAGGGGAAAAGGTGTTTGCCGGAAGTTTCACCGGAAATAAGGGTTCACCAGGATACATGATTCTACAAAGAAGATAAGTATGGTGATTGGGTTATGTTGTGTAAAACAATTGGTCCAATTTATAGAGGCCAAGCAAAGGGTGCAAATGCAAATTCGAAGTTCTCAAAAGCTTTTAGAAAAATCAAGACCAAAAGGACGATGTAGAAATCACGCGGTGATAATTGGAGAAATTTACGGCGGATTGACATATCGAGAGATTCAGAAGATAATTACGCATGTCAAATCATGCCAACTTAGGGAATAGAAGCTACTACTCTAGACTAAGTTTTGGCGGTAACACTTATCCCAAGAATTGGCTTGATCTGAGAAGAATCAGATTAGGTCAACTAAAATCTGATTACATCTGGTGATCGGATAAGGAAGATCACCGAGCTTGAAACTCCAACAAATCGGATACATCGGTCTATGGGAAAAGCGAAATATCGGTTGAAGGGGGAACTTCAACCGATCAAGAATCGATCGGAAATCGAAATCGCGTATTCAAGGAAGATCGATTAAAAGGATCGGTTGGGAAATTTTAAGGCTTGGGCGATCTACTAAGATCAACAAGTGAAATCAACATGGACAAGTGGTATTGACGACATTACAATATCGATCAACCGAATCGCCTTTCTTTTCTCTTGTTCTTTGCTTATTTATCGGATCTTATCTGATATTATTTGCCTTACTGTACCCATTATCCTTGTGACGTATTCCCTGCAATTCATTTAATGCGGACGTGGGGAACATGTATTAACTGCTACTAAATGTGCTTTTAAATCCAAAAGGTTTTCGTACGTGCTTTTCCTGACCCTACGATCAAAACCGCTTAATTGGAGCGTTAAATCTTTTCAAACGGTTGATCTTCCAAATCTTGTCTTCTTTTTCCCTCCTCGTCTTTATAAAGATCATCAAAAACCATACCAGAGTTTTCCATTTTACAAACTTGCGATTTATTCTCTGAAAACTCCAGATTACTTCTCTCAGATTCAAAGTGTTTTTCCTAAGTTTCAAAATCATCTTTCCGAAAAACAGAACCTGGTAATTTATGTTTATTTGATGTATTCTTTTTAAAATCCATTGATCTTAAATGTTTTTATCCTGTGTTATGCTTTGTTGTTTCTTGATTTCCGCATATGTGATGTTTTTATATATATATGCACAATTTTAATCGGGTCCATCCCTTTGTAGATGGCCACCCACGGAATGGGAAAGATAATGTGCAATTATGCGGAACTGGCAACAAAGATTGTGGATGATAAGTTAAATGCAGTTCAATATCACCGGGATCCGGAATCCATGGAGGTTTGAGCAAAATCTGCAAAAAGAGCCTTGAGAAATTTATGCGCACCAACGCAATCCAAAGAATGCAAAGATGAAGCACTAGAATTCCTAAGGAATTTAAGAGTGGATACGGACGCCCGAAATGAATCGCTCTCGACAATCAACGGAGAAGAAATCGATCGACGAATGATGATATAACCCGGCCTGCTCAGCCTACCAAAAGGACGGATCTCGCCGCTCATTACAGGGAGAACGAAGATGAGCCGATCGAAAAAGAGTTTTTGTAGAGGCCGACAAACATCATACGTCGTTTTGTCGCCAATGCTCAAGAGGAAATACGATTGTTGTTTGACATATTGTCAAAAAATAATTATGGGATTGCATTCAAATTCCCTGCATGCTCTTACATCCGTCAAACTGTTTGTCAGATGGTCAATAATTGATGAAGCCAAGAACATCAATTGGCACGGTTCCCTCAAGGCCATTTCGCTCCAAGAACATGAGAATTTTGGAGTAAATGAACTGAAAGCAGGTATATCCAAGAGAAAATCAGAATCTCAACAAGGTTGCGCTTATTCTCGAAGATAAACCGCCATATCTTGAATGGGAAATTTGACCGAAGTCCTATAAGGCCTTTCTCACCCACTTCAAATCATCTTTGGGCCACCAGACGATGATATGCGCCAACCCCCCAAAGTCAAAGAAAGGAAAAAGCAAAGAAGCAACCGCCTATACGATTTGCCCAAAAGAAGAAAAGAAAAAATCGTGAAGGCCTGCGAGAAGAGGCCAAAAAGGCGAAGCAAGCCTCCATGACTCGATGCTTGAAGATGAGTCGAGATGAAGAAAGAGCGCCAGATCAACAAGCTGTAACACAAAAAATCGTGAAAAATCGACGGCAGGCTTCAAACTAAAAAGCTCGCCAGATCATCCCCGAGGAAGAAGCACGTTCGATCGATCTCCTTTCCTCAAGCTCGAGTTGATTCACCACTCGCACTAATGGTCACTGAACATGTCTCTCCTATTCTTCCACCCTTGCGAACAACCGAAATCGCATCAGTTCGCGAACCGTAAAGCTTACTCGATGTGGAACTGTAGCACTGCCCACGCAAGTGGTAACCTCTCGCAGTCGAACCAATCAGCCATCTTCCGCCGACTCAAGCACAACCGTAACCTTCCACATCTCATCAAGTTTAAATCGATGCATAATTCCCGAGTCCAGACGACAAAGATCATAATCGAAATTGATCGAATGTGAATCGAAGAGAAATTGATGAGTTGTATCCGTAATCGGGTCGCCCATCCCGCCATAAGAGAGGAAGTTATGGAGATCCTCACTGGAGAGATCTTCGATTAAAAAGCCTCGACTTTTATAATAATTATTGAACAGATGGGCGGTATGAATGAGTTTGCGTACTTTATTTCGACATGAGGAAATCGCTAAAGTGGGATCACCAAATGAGCCGATAATTGCTAAATCTGTCAAAGCTCGATCCACGAGGAAGCTAGGGTTGCGAGAAACAAGATTTAATCGGAGATCGGCCGACAAAGCTCCCGGGCGATGTCATCATGAAGGATGCATTAGCCGGCGATAGTGGAGTTGGTGCCGCGGCTCATGACCAACCACCGAGTCATAAACAATCGAATCGGATCAAGTGACACCCAACATTCCAACATCAAACGTCACTATTGATCAACCGGAGATCAAATCTTGTCTCAAAGATCTCCGAAAAGAAGAAATTGAGGGATCGATAAGCGATCAAAGGCGATTGCCATCAAAGAAATAACAGATCAAAGGTGATGGTCCCGTTGAAAACCCATTTTTGCGTCTTGGGAAGCAAAAAACATTTTTTCTGCATATAAAAAAAAAAAAGGCAAAGTGTTTCCAATTTTTTTTTTTTTTTACACTTAAGCTCATGTGTTGTGTTTTGCTTATAACTAGATGCATATGACAAGTATAAACATAAAGCAAAGAAACAACACAAAGAATATATAGTGGTTCTGACAACCACCCCTACATCCACTCTCCTCTCTGTGGAAATTCCTTATCAACTTCTCGAGCTTTACACCACCTCGTGTAGTTTACTTACTCAACTCGGCCCTGAGCTTTCTGACTACTCCACGTAGTTTACTTACTCAACCCGACCCTGAGCTTTCTGACTACCTCTGTAGTTTACTAACTCAAACTCTTAGATGTTTAACGAGTTCACACTCCTTCCGGGACTTATCACCCTCACTGGGATCGCTTACGGATGTTTAACGAGTTCACACTCCAACCAGGACTTATCACCCTCTACTTAGATTGCCTAACAACTACCTCACTTCACCACTGGGTTTTGGGTTTGGTGTTGTCTCCAACTATGGGTGAGATTTTCCTTACAATGATTTAGCCTCGCTCTTTAAGTTGGGAAAAATCTCTCTAAGCTAGGATATGACATTTGTGCTTAGATCTGGGGTAGAACACTCTTGGTTAAATTTGGATATATAATGCCCTGTGTTCTTGAATGGAGTTGCTTGAATATTTGGCTTTTAATCTTCACTTTGCAGATTCTCCATTATCTTCTTTTGGAAGATAGTGCAATGTATTTATAGTGTGGATTTAAATATTACCGTTGGAGAGTAATATTCAAATCCATACTAATGGTCTTCCAGCTTTTCTTTGTCCTATTGCACTTTTCCTTGCAGCTTTATGTCACATCAATATGTGTGTTGTCTTCTTATTGATCAGCTGCTTTTTGTGTGTCTAACGGATCTGATCAGCTCGTCGGATTACTGTTCATTGCTTCCGATTACTCGGTCACCGATCCGGGTCCAATAAATCGATCTGTAGATTTCGTGAGCTTTGAAATCATCGCTGTTCATCGATGTTGAAATCATCTTGTTCATCGGTGATTTTCACCGAGTCAAATCATCGTTCATCGGTGATTTCAGCCGAAATCGATCTTTGAAATCACTTTGCTCATCGATGATTTCACCGAAATAAATCACTGTTCATCCGAACTGATTTCTGGTCGCCTGATCTGATCAGCTCACTTTGATCGAATCCGCCTCAGATCTGGATCGAACTCATCCTTCTCATCCGATCTTGATCGGCCCTCGCTCGCTGACCTAGTCTAGATCTCGATCATCTTCGGCCGACTTCATGAGTTCCCCTCAATTTGTTCTCTCGTTCCTCAACTTGTTATCCGTAAATTAGCTTCAATAACACAAGTTGATAATGTTTTGGCATAATTCATCAAAACTAAAATATCCCAACAAAAGGAATTGGCTATTTCCCATTAGGGGTAATCAAAGATCGATTTTCCCAAAAGCAGGTCCATGCGTCATCACCGAACCGATAAAAGGCCGTTGATGCCAAATCGACTCGGTGGATAAACAACAAGTTTCTTTTCTCGATGCTCAACGACAAGCTAGAATTGACAGAAGAAACTTGACAAACTGATTAAAACACTCTCTCTCGCCATGGAATCTATCAAGATCGAAATTTATATCAAGATTCAAAATCTAACTGCTCAAACTCAAGGCATATCTGTTGCAGATCTCAACAGGACGATCGCAGTCAACTTTGGTTCTCTGACCTCCCACCTCACTACTCTTTTTGATCAAACCAAAAAGGGGGAAGGACAGATTGAGAAACCAATTGACATAACAGGTGCAGGGACATCACAATCTCGGACTGCTGAAAAGATGTCCAAAGAGCAGATAGCTGAAGAAGCCCGAAAAAGCCAAGAAGAAAGAAGGGCAGAAAAAATGGCAGAGGAAGAAAATCTAAAGAAGAGATTCAAATCGAGAGCGAAGAAAGGAAGGGTTGGAAAATCCGTACCAGAACCTAAGCTGCCAGCAAGAGTTGATGAGATCATCCCAAAAACTGCTGCGCATGCTAAGAAATTTGAGGAATGGAATAAGATCAGGAGTGAATGGCTTCTGGATGCCTTTGTTCTTAATCTTGTTCCACAAGAAGAATCTCCTGATGAAGAATTCCTCAACCGTTAGAAAAATAAATACCCGGATTTTCAAGTATCCGGAAAATGAGGCCAAGCTTATCAATGTAAAAATATCTCGCCAAGAGTATGATCTGTTGGAGTACTCGAAAAAAGGCGATGGCTCATTTGATGACACGGCATTTCAAAGATTCTATTTTGACATCCCGAGCAAAACGCATATAATCGATCTTCAAGCAGACTAATGATGTCAAATGAAAACTTTATCGATTTTCAACGTACCTCAAGATCAAAGAGAGATGCGGAAGGATACAAGCCTAAAAGAGTGAAGAATCGTAAGACTACTCAGATCACCGTTTTATTTACAAAACTTTTACGATGTAACATGTAATCAACATTTTTTAATGAGAAAAGTTTATTTTTACGATCCTAAGACAAAGTCTCATTGTCTTCCGATTATATGCTCTTAATCGCTCTATTTTTTTTATCAATGTATTTGGTTTCTCAAAGTGTTTTGGTTTCATCAAAAATTGTTTGTTGGGAAATTTATAGTTTTGATGAAAGTTCCAAAACACATATGTAATAGGACCATCGGACACATTAGGTAATCGATGTTTATATTACCCGCTATAGGAGACCAGTTGATAATGATTGTATAGAACAACCGATGAAATAGATAGGTCAAATATTGAGGGGAAACTCAATATGTATAGGTCGATCCAAGACTCAAAGGACAAAATTGATATCCCAAGCGCCGTAATGCAAGACAAGAATAGAAGATCGATCGCTTACGATCTAGTCGACATCTCACCGAGTCATAAAGCTCAAACTCGTATCACTTGAAGATCGATGACTTCCGTAAGATCGCATCGGAAGACCTACATCACGAGTCCCGCTTAGTTGAAGCTAAGTCAACCGCACCCGAAGACTCTATCAGTAGATCGATTCGCCTCAGATCGATCAAAGTCACCACCAGAAATCGATGTTTCACCTAATCATACGCCTATGATCCTAACAAGAAGAATGTCGAAGCTTAGTTGGAAGAACATCACCAAAAGTGAGACTGCTATCCAATAAGAACAAGACACGATGATCGGAGTCGAATTGGGATTTGATGCTACCTCTGTAATGGCTACAAAGTACAAATTCACACTTTTGGCCATACCGTTCCTCAAGCTCACATCAAGCTCGCCAAGTCTACCAAAATATACCAAATTCAAATTGCTCTCCAAATCGGTTCTTTGATTTCAAGGTCTATAAATATGGGATCACACTTCAGAGTGAGATAACGGAAACGCTGAACAATCAAGAAGCTCAAGCTAATATCAGATTTCCGCACAAGAACACGAACAAGAAGATTAATTTTTATTAAGTGTTCATCCCATAAGTTCTTAGCATAGAAATCTTTTCATCTAGGCTGTTAGAAATTTTGCTTATACATAAGAAAAGATTTCATAGTTGAACTAAAACAATCTTACCCAAACCCCCAAGTTAGGTTAAGTTGTTTAGCAAGATTTCATACTAGGGTTTCTAGTTCTGATCTCTGGGATCCGTTAAGTGTAAACTCCTTAAACATCTAGTTGGTGTCTTTGTGTTGGAGTTACACATAAAACAAAGTCCAAATTGGTTAAGTAGGTGCCCTTGTGATAGGGAAGAGTGGGCGTAGGATTGGGTTTTGTCGAACCACTATAAATCTTGTTATGCCTTTACCGCTTTGATTAACCGATTACCTGTCGCACAACCTTTAAAGCGCATACACATTCCAAATGAGATCGATTAGCACCAAGCTTACGATCCGTCAAACTTGACACTTCACCAATCGATTAAAAGATTAACTTTGGAATCGATTTATCAAAAGCTGGTTTTCACACGGGTAAAACTTTATGCTTCCGCACGCCAGTTAAGCGAATTCTTACCGACCGACTGTACGCCAGCGTCGGTAAGTTAATTATCATTAAACCGATTCACTCACACTCGACAAAGTTAATCGCCCTCACACCTGATTTTGCACAAAAGTTTTTGAAGTCTATTCACCCTCCCCTCTAGACTTCTACCCTACACAAAACCCGCTTAAGGACCTCTGAATGTCATCTCTGTGTAAACCACGTCAAAGGTATTATTTGACTATTGTAAATTGTATCACTAATGGAATGTCGTGTCTAAATAAACACCTACAAAGGTATTAGTTGACTATTATAATCGGTATCACTAATGGAATATAGGTCTCTAAATAAAGACATCGAAGATATTAGTTATTGTGTAATTGGTATCATGTAGTCTCTAAATAAACACATCAAAAATTATTAGTTGACTATTTTAATTGGTATCACTAATTGTAGATGGTCTCTAAATAAACACATCCAAAAAGGTATTAGTTGACTATTGTAATCGGTATCACTAATGGAATGTAAGTCTCTAATAAACATATCGAAAGGTATTTGTTGGTATTATAATCGGTATCACTAATGGAATGTAAGTCTCTTTAAACACATCCAAAGGTATTAGTTGACTATTGTAATTGGTATCACTAATGGTAGATGGTCTCTAAGTAAACACATCAAAAATTATTAGTTGACTATTGTAATCTTTATCACTTAATGGAATGTCATCTCTCGTAAACACATCAAAGGTATTAGTATTTATTGTAATCGGTATCCACTAATGGAATGTAGTCTCTCGTAAAGACATCCAAGATATTAGTTGACTATTGTAATTGGTATCATGTAAGTCTCTAAGTAAACACATCAAAAGGTATTAGTTGACTATTTTTAATATGTATCACTAACGGTAGATGGTGCGTAAATAAACACGTCGAATGTATTAATTGACTATTGTAATCCGGTATCATTAATGGAATGTAGTCTCTAAGTAAACATATCCTAAGGTATTAGGTAAATATTATGTCGGTATCACTAATGGAATGTAGTCTCTAAATAAACACATCGAAAAGGTATTAGTTATTTATTATAATTGGAATGTCGTAATGGTAGAAGTCTCCGTAAACACATTTAAAAGATATTAGTTGACTATTATAATTGGTATCACCTCTTTGATGCGATGGTCTCTAAGTAAAAACATCAAAGGTATTAGTTGGTATTGTAATCCAATTATCACTTAATGGAATGTCATCTCTAAATAAGCAGTCAAGAAGGTATTATTTATACTATTATAATTTTGTATCACTAATGGAATGTAATTAAACACCTCAAAGGTATTAGTTGACTTATTATAATCGGTATCACTAATGGAATGTAGTCTCTATGTACATCCAAGCGTATTAGTTGACTATTGTAATTGGTATCACTAATGGTACATGGTCTCGTAAACACATCGAAAATTCCAATAGAATTTTGTCTCTATAAACACATCCATAGGTATAGTTGAATTGTAATTAGAATCACTAATGGTATGTTCTCTCTTTAGAGATCCATCTATTAGTTGACTATTGTAATTGGTATCATTTAAAAGATGGTTTCTCCAAACACATCCAAAGATGTTGTTGACTATTGTAATTGGTATACCAATGGAATAGTCAACTAAAACACATCAAAATGATTAGTTGACAAAGATTCCATTAATGGATACCGATTACAATAAACAACAAAAATGGAATTTATGATACATTCCATTAGTTATACAAAGATTACTATAGTCAACTAATACATTTTGATGTGTTCAGTGAAAGACCACAATCCAATAAGGATACCAATTACAATAGTCAACTAATACTATAGTCAACTAATATCTTTGGATGTGTTTATGAGAGACCATCTACCATTAAAGATACCAATTAAAAAAGTCAACTAATAATTTTGGATGTGTTTACTTAGAGACTACATTCCATTAGTGATACCAAGTATAAAAAAATCAACTAATACCTTGGGTGTGTTTATTTATATCCACCTTCCATTAGTGATACCGATTACAATAGTCAACTAATACCATCGACGCTGCTGTTTAGAGAACATCTACCATTAGGGATTCCAATTACAATAGTCAAATAATACCTTTTGGATGTGTTTTTACTTAGAGGCTTACATTTCATTAGTGATAATGATTGCAATAGTCAACTAATACCTTTTTGATGTGTTTACGATGAGAGACCTAAATTCCTATAATGAGACCGATTATAATAGTCAACTAATACCTTCGATGTGTTTATTTAGAGACCATGTACCATTAGTGATACCAATTACAATAGTCAACTAATACCTTTCGATGTGTTTACGAGAGACTATATTCCATTAGTGGATAACGATTATAATAGTCAACTAATACCTTTGTAGGTGTTTACGAGAAACGACATTCCATTAGTGATACAGACTATAATAGTCAAATAATACCTTCGGATATGTTTACGAGAGACGACATTCCATTAGTGATACCGATTACAATAGTCAACTAATACCTTTGGATGTGTTTACGAGAGACCATCGACCAGTAGTGATACCAATTACAATAGTCAACTAATATCTTTGATGCGCTTATTTAGAGACTTCTACCATTAGTGATTCCAATTACAATAGTCAACTAATACCTTTGGATGTGTTTACGAGAGACGACATTCCATTAGTGATACCGATTACAATAGTCAACTAATACCTTTGGATATGTTTACGAGAGACGACATTCCATTAGTGATACCGATTACAATAGTCAATTAATACCTTTGGATGTGTTTACATCAGACCATCTACACTTAGTGATGCCAATTAAAATAGTCAACTAATACCTTTTGATGTGTTTACGAGAGACGACATGATACCAATTACAATCGTCAACTAATATCTTTGGATGTCTTTACGAGAGACGACATTCCATTAGTGATACCGATTACAATAGTCAGCTAATACCTTTGGATGTGTTTACGAGAGACGACATTCCATTAGTGATAAAGATTACAATAGTCAACTAATACCTTTGGATGTGTTTACGAGAGACCGTCTACCATTAGTGATACCAATTACAATAGTAAAATAATACCTTTGGATGTGTTTACGAGAGACGACATTCCATTAGTGATACCGATTACAATAGTCTACCAATACCTTTGGATATGTTTACGAGAGACGATAGTCCATTAGTGATACCGATTACAATAGTCAACTAATACCTTTAGATATGTTTACGAGAGACCATCTACCATTAGTGATACCAATTAAAATAGTCAACTAATACCTTTTGATGTGTTTATGAGAGACGACATGATACCAATTACAATTCTCAACTAATATCTTTGGATGTCTTTACGAGAGATGACATTCAATTAGTGATTCCAATTACAATAGTCAACTAATACCTTTGGATGCATTTACGAGAGACGACATTTCATTAGTGATACCGATTACAATAGTAAACTAATACCTTTGGATAGGTTTACGAGAGACGACATTCCATTAGTGATACCGATTACAATAGTCAATTAATACCTTTGGATGTGTTTACGAGAGACCGTCTACCATTAGTGATACCATTTAAAATAGTCAACTAATACCTTTTGATGTGTTTACGAGAGACGACATGATACCAATTACAATAGTCAACTAATATCTTTGGATGTCTTTACGAGAGACGACATTCAATTAGTGATTCCAATTACAATAGTCAACTAATACCTTTGGATGCGTTTACGAGAGACGACATTTCATTAGTGATACCGATTACAATAGTAAACTAATACCTTTGGATATGTTTACGAGAGACGATATTCCATTAGTGATACCGATTACAATAGTAAATTAATACCTTTGGATGTGTTTAAGAGATCATCTACCATTAGTGATACCATTTAAAATAGTCAACTAATACCTTTTGATGTGTTTACGAGAGACAACATGATACCAATTACAATAGTCAACTAATATCTTTGGATGTCTTTACGAGAGACGACATTCCATTAGTGATAAAGATTACAATAGTCAACCAATATCTTTGAATATGTTTACAAGAGACGACATTCCATTATTGATACCGATTACAATAGTCAACTAATACCTTTGGATGTGTTTACGAGAGACCATCTACCATTAGTGATATCAATTAAAATAGTCAACTAATACCTTTTGATGTGTTTACGAGAGACGACTTTCAATTAGAGATACCGATTACAATAGTCAACTAATACCTTTGGATGTGTTTACGCGAGACGACATTCCATTAGTGATACCGATTACAATAGTCAACTAATACCTTTGGATGTGTTTACGAGAGACCATCTACCATTAGTGATACCAATTAAAATATACAATTAATACCTTTTGATGTGTTTATGAGAGACGACATGATACCAATTACAATAGTCAACTAATATCTTTGGATGTCTTTACGAGAGACGACATTCAATTAGTGATTCCAATTACAATAGTCAACTAATACCTTTGGATGCGTTTACGAGAGACGACATTCCATTAGTGATACCGATTACAATAGTCAACTAATACCTTTGGATATGTTTACGAGAGACAACATTCCATTAGTGATACCGATTACAATAGTCAATTAATACCTTTAGATGTGTTTACAAGAGACCATCTACCATTAGTGATACCATTTAAAATAGTCATCTAATACCTTTTGATGTGTTTATGAGAGACGACATGATACCAATTACAATAGTCAACTAATATCTTTGGATGTCTTTACGAGAGACGACATTCCATTAGTGATAAAGATTACAATAGTAAACTAATACCTTTGGATGTGTTTACGAGGGACCATCTACCATTAGTGATACCAATTACAATAGTCAACTAATAACTTTGGATGTGTTTACGAGAGACGACATTCCATTAGTGATACCGATTACAATAGTCAACCAATACCTTTGGATATGTTTACAAGAGACGACATTCCATTAGTGATACCGATTACAATAGTCAACTAATACCTTTGGATGTGTTTACGAGAGACCATCTACCATTAGTGATACCAATTAAAATAGTCAACTAATACCTTTTGATGTGTTTACGAGAGACGACTTTCAATTAGTGATACCGATTACAATAGTCAACTAATACCTTTGGATGTGTTTACGCGAGACGACATTCCATTAGTGATACCGATTACAATAGTCAACTAATACCTTTTTATGTGTTTACGAGAGACCATCTACCATTAGTGATACCAATTACAATAGTCAACTAATACCTTTGCATGTCTTTACGAGAGACGACATTGCATTAGTGATACCGATTAAAATAGTCAACTAATACCTTTGGATGTGTTTACGAGAGACGATATTTCATTAGTGATATTGATTGCAATAGTCAACTAATACCTTTGGATGTGTTTACGAGAGACGAAATTCCTATAGTGATACCGATTACAATAGTCAACTAATACCTTTGGATATGTTTACGAGAGACCATCTACCATTAGTGATACGAATTACAATAGTCAACTAATACCTTTGGATGTGTTTACGAGAGACGACATTCCATTACTGATACCGATTATAATAGTCAACTAATACCTTTGGAGGTGTTTACGAGAGACGACATTCCATTAGTGATACAGTTTACAATAGTCAAATAATACCTTCGGATGTGTTTACGAGAGACGACATTCCATTAGTGATACCGATTACAATAGTCAACTAATACCCTTGGATGTGTTTAAGAGAGACCATCTACCAGTAGTGATACCAATTACAATTGTCAACTAATATCTTTGGATGTGTTTACGAGAGACTTCTACCATTAGTGATTCCAACTACAATAGTCAACTAATACCTTTGGATATGTTTACGAATACCTTTTGATGTGTTTACGAGAGACGACATGATACCAATTACAATAGTAACCTAATATCTTTGGATGTCTTTACGAGAGACGACATTCCATTAGTGATACCAATTACAATAGTCAGCTAATACCTTTGGATGTGTTTACGAGAGACGACATTCCATTAGTGATAAAGATTACAATAGTCAACTAATACCTTTGGATGTGTTTAGGAGAGACCATCTACCATTAGTGATACCAATTACAATAGTCAACTAATATTTTGGATGCGTTTACGAGAGAACATCTACCATT